>CAUYSK010075646.1:0-32282 GCA_963575035.1 Avahi laniger
TTGTCAAAGCATGACAATTGGAATACTTTGATCCAAGGCTTGTTTTGTTCTGACCAGCATCAGAAGTTCTGAACCTTAGATTGAGTAGTGAAATTGATTATATATTGCATTTGCTACAAGCCTGCACCTACTTATCTTTTCATTTTCTGGGGCCACCTCCACAGCCAACACTTACATAACCTTCTTAAAGGCATTTTCCATGGTGACTAGACTTTCTAGAGTAAGTTTGGGGAGTATATCTGCATTATCAGTATCTCTTCCTTAGAACTGTGGAGTAGGGACCCCAGGCAGGCCCAGCAGAAGGCATTCCTTGTCTCGTAGGAGCAACACCCCTGACTCTGCTCTGTCCTCATCTCCACGGGTGTTCTCCTTGTATGCATGTCCATTTCTGTCTTTAAATTTCTATTTTTTACAAGGAAGCCAGTCATATTGGATTAGGGCCCACCCTAATGACCTCATCTTTGCTTGATCTTAACTGCAAAGACCCTATTTCGAAATAAGGCCACATTTGCAGGTACTTGGGGTTAGGGCATCAATATTCTGGGGAAGACACAATTGAAAGCATAACAGGGAGCATCCCAGTAAAGTACACAGTTGTGTGAGGTGGCTTGGCCATGTGAGACTATAGAGGCAGCCGTCCCCATGGCGTGTGAGACTTTGAGTGAAGGCCAGCTCCTCACTGTCCTGTGTCCCCTCCCGTCCCTGTCCTCCTCTTGTCCTGCACCACCTTTTGGATACTAAGTGAGTGAAGAAAACATAAGGACATCTAGGTCTGGTGGCACTGGGAGAAAACAGAGGGAAGAGATCAGTGTTAGTTTTACCTACAGTTCTCTCTTCTCTCAACAATGCCGTCTTCTTACCTTCTGCCCCTTTGTGTGAGCTAGAAACTTCATTTTCTTTTTCGCTCATATCATGGAAACTTCTCTTTAAAATTTAGGTTTCCCTCCTTCTCTCCCATCCTCCATCCTTCCTTCCTTCCTTCTCTTCCTTCCCTTCCTTCCCTCCCTCCTTTTTTTTTCCCCTTCTTGGGGAAGAGAGAGTCTCATGGAAGGAAGAAGCTGCAGCGCTATTCTCCTCCTAGGGAATACAGTGTAGTGAGTGTAATTTGATGGAGGCAGGAAGAAAGTCTAAATCTTCCTCTTACTTTAATCTTTGTCCCTCTCACCTCATCCCATTCTCAACTGGAGATTAAACACCTTCAGATAGAATTGAATCTAGAAATGGAGTGCGGTGAGGACCACACAGAGGCAGGTGCAGGGGAGAGGAGACAGGCCTGACAATGTAATATCCACTCCCACTGAGCTCAGCTAGATATTAGATTAGCTTATTTTATCCTGATGTGTAAATGTCAGATAATTCAACTGTGCTAGGGCGTTTGCATATCATAAAAAGTGTTGCTATAAACCATTGCCTTTAACTGGCAAAATAGTGAGCTAAACGATGAAGGAAAGAAGAAACTAACATTTTTGAGCATTTATTCTATATCAGGCCCTGCCTGCATTAGGGACTTCTGCATTTATCGTCTTGTTGCAGCCACCAAAGCCAGGAGAGCAGGCAAGATTAGTTTATTTACTGATGAAGATGTGGAGGTACTGTGAGATTGGATAATTTGCCTAAGGTTGGACAATAATTCTATGCATCATAAGGCCTTGTCAATAAATGGCCTTATGTCATGCAACCTTGCTAAACTCATTTATTATCTCAAATATTTTTTTTTTTTTAGTGAATTTCTTACAATTTTATATACACATAATTCTGTCATCTGTGAATAGAAATAGTTTTATAACTTCTTTTTCAATTTGGATGTCTTTTATTTCTATTGCTTGACTAATCGCTCTGGCTAGAACCTCCAGTAAAATATTGAAATATAAGTGGCAAGAGTGGTCATTCTTGTATTGTTCCTGATCTCCTGGGACAAAGCTTTCAGTGAAGTTTTTCACCATTAAGTGTGATGTTAGCTGTGGGGTTTTCACAGATGCCTTTTATAAGGTCTAGGATATTTTCTTCTATTACGAGTTTGTTGGGTTTTTTTTTTTTAATCATGAAAGAATATTGAATTTTCTCAAAACTTTTTTTCCATCTATTGAAATGACCATGCAGCTTTTGTCTTTATTCTATTATTATTATAAATCATATTGATTGATTTTCATATACTGAACCAACCTGTCATTTCAGAGATAAGTCATGATCTATAATTCTTTTTATATGTTGTCAAATTTAGTTTGCTAGCATCTTTTGAAGATTTTTCATTTATGTTCATAAGATATATTGGTCCATAGTTTTATATTCTTCTGATGTCTTTGTCTGATATGGATATTAGTTAGGGTAAGATTCATCTCATGGAATAAGTTGGCAAATGCTTTTTCTATTTCTATTTTTGAAAAACTTTGTGAAAGATTGAGGATTGGTATTAATTCATCTTTTTTTTTTATTTCAGCATATTATGAGGGTACAGATGTTTAGGTTATGCATGTTGCCCTTGCCCCCCCCACCCAAGTCCGAGTTTCAAATACTTCCATCCTTCGGGTGGTGCGCATTGCACTCTTTGTGTATGTATATACCCGTCCCCTCTCCCTCCTCCCCCCTCCCCCCTCCCCCCTGCCCAACATCCAATAGATGTTATTCTCATATGTGCACTTTAAATCTTCATGGAATTCAACAGTGAAGATATCTGGGTCTGTGATTTTATTTTTGTAGGAAATTTAAAAACAACTAATTTAATCCATTTATTTGTGATAGGTCCATGAAGATTTTCTATTTCTTAAGTCAGTTTCAGTAATTTGTATCTCGATAGGATTTTGTACGTTTCATCTTGGTTATTGAATTTGTTGGCATAGTTGTTCCTAGTTTCCTGCTATAATTTTTTAAAAACCTCTCTAAGGTAGGTAATGATGTCCCATCTTTCATTCCTGATATTAGTAATTTGAGGTTTTTTTTTTTTCCTTTCTCTCTCTCTCTCCCTATTAGCCTAACTGAGGGTTTGTAAATTTTGTTGCTCTTTTTAAAGAAATAACTTTTGGTTTTGTTGATTTTCTCCATTGTGTTACTAGCCTCTAATTTATTTATTTCCTTTCTAAGCTTTATTATTGCCTTCTCTTGCTTGCTTTAGTTTCAGTTTGCTCTTTTTTTTCTTATTTCTGAAGATTAATTAGGTTACTTATTTATTTGAAATATTTCTTCTTTTTAAAATATAGACAATGACAGTTATAAATTTCTCTCTAAGCACTGCTTTAGCTGCATTCCGTAAATTTTGATATGTTCTATTTTTGTTTACCTTAATCTCAAAATATTTTCTAATATTCCTTGTGATTCCTTCTTTGATCAATTGATTATATATGAGTATGATGATTAACTTCCAGATATTTGTGAATTTCTCAACTTTCCCTCTGTGATTGATTTCTATTAATAGTTTCATTTCACAGTGGTCAGAGAACATGATTTATATGATTTCAATCTTTTTAAAGTTATTGTTTTTATGGATTAACACATGGTTTATCCTGGAGATGTTTCATTGTGCATTTGAGAAGATTATGTATTCTGCTGTTGTTAGGCAGATCATTGTATAGTTGTTTGTTAAAAGAAAAACTTTAGATAAATTAAACTTAGAAGAGTTTATTTGGACAGAATTGGGCAGCACTCAGAACCAGAAGAGGTCCAGAGAACTCCATTCAATGGTGTGAGTAGTGAGATTTTACAGGCCAAACACAGAAACAAAGTAGAAAAATCATTTGATTGGCTACAACTAGACGTTTGTCTTATTTGAGCATGGTGTGATCAGTGAACTGTCTGTGATTGGCTGAAGCTTGGCTGTTTGTGATGGGCTGAAATCCAGTTATAAAGTTCGGTTTCAGTTTGTTTACATTAAATTATGGCTTGTTACATTGGAACTCAAAGTAGGGAGATAGCCTCAGACCAATGACTTCCTGTTTATTTAATTTAACAGGTGTAGTAAGAGTCGTTCAAGTCTTCCATTTCATCATTGATATTCTATTTGTTCTGTCCATTATTGAAAGTGGGATACTGAAGTTGTTACCTGTTATCATGGAATTGTCTATTTTTCTTTTTAATTCAGTAATATTTTTCTTCATATATTTTGGAGCTCTTTTGTAAGGTTCATATATGATTACAATCATTATGCCTTCCCGATGGTTTAACCTTTTTATTGCAGTAATTTTTACCTTAAGGTCTATTTTGTCTGGTCCAACTTTGTTCTGGTTACTGTTTGCATGGTATACCCTGTTTTCCCCATTTTTAAACATTCAACTTATTTGTGTCTTTTCTATATATATGGAGTTTTTTCTTTATTATGTTTTTCTTGTTTATTCTGTTTATATGGTGAATTGTATTTATTGATTTTTGAATGCTATGCTCACCTTGCGTTCATAATATAAATCCCACTTGCTCATGTTGAATTATCATTTTTGATTGTTAGATTCAATATGCTCATATTTTATAAGGAATTGCTGCACTTTGTCATGAAACAGTAGTTTTCTAGTGTCAAAGTAATGCTAACCTCATCCAATGAATTGAGAAGTGTTAGGTTGGTGCAAAAGTAATTGCAGTTTTAGCATTGTTGAAATTTGCTGTTTGATATTGGAATACATTCTTAAATATGGTTATGTTATGCATCATTTTATTTTTTTAATTTTTTTGTTATACATCATTTTAATGTACATTTCTCACTTTATGTTTTTTTGCTTCATAATGACTTATTACTTGCTATTTATTTTATCTTTATTTTGGACTATGGAAATGATGTTAGACAAAAGGCAAATTCGAGCAATTTTCTTATCCAAGTTCAAAATGGATGGTAAAGCAGAGGAAATAACTCACAACATCCACAATACATTTGGCCCAAGAACTGCTAAGAAACACCCAGTGCAGTGGTGGTTCAAGATGTTTTGCAAAGGAGACTAGAGCCTTGAAGATGAGCATGGTGGCTGGCCATCAGAAGTTGACAATGACCAATTGAGAGCAATCATGGAAGCTGATCTTCTTACAACTACACGAGAAGTTGCCAAAGAACTCAATTTGAACCATTCTACAGTTCAGCATTTGAAGCAAATTGAAAAGATGAAAAAGCTTGATAAGTATGTGCCTCATGAGCTGACTGAAAATAATAAAAATCGTTGTTTTGAAGTGTTGTCTTCTCTTTTTGTAGGCAACAACAACGAACCATTTATCGATGGCATTGTGATGTGTGACAAAAAGTGGATTTTGTACAGCAACTGGCTATGACCAGGTCAATGGTTGGGCTGAGGAGAAGCTCCAAAGCACTTGCTAAAGCCAAACTTGCACCAAAAAAAGATCATGGTCACTGTTTGGTGGTCTGCTGCCAGTCTGATTCACTACAGCTTTCCGAATCTTGGTGAAACCATTACATCTGAGAAGTACACTCAGCAAATTGATGAGATGCACTGAAAACTGCAACGCCTGAAGCTGGCATTGAGCATCAGGAAGGACCCAATTCTTCTTCAAGACAACACCCAACTGCATGTTGCACAACCAACACTTCAAAAGTTGAATGAATTGGGCTATGAAGTTTTGCCTCATCCCCCGTATTCACCTGACCTCTCACTAACCGACTACCACTTCTAGCATCTCCACAACTTTTTGCAAGGAAAATGCTTTCACAACCAGCAAGATGCAGAAAATACTTTCCAAGAGTTCATTGAATCCCAAAGCATGAATTTTTACGCTACAGGAATAGACAAACTTATTGCTCATTGGCAGAAATGTGTTCATTGTAATGGTTCCTATTTTGATTAATAAAGATGTGTTTGAGCCTAGTTATAAAGATTTAAAATCCACAATCTAAAACCACAGTTACTTTTGCACCAACCTATTATTTCCCACTCTTCTAGTTTCTAAAAATGTTTGTGTAATATTGGTATTGTTTATTTTCTAAAGGTTTGATAAAATTCACCAGTGAAGCCATCTGAGTCTAGAGGGTTTCCTCCTTCCCTGGCAATGTTTTTAATTGAAAACTCAATGCAGGGATGTTTTTAATTGAAAACTCAGTGCCTTTAAGAGTTATACAACTGTTTTGATTTTCTCTTTGTTTCAGGTTTGGTAAATTTCTTTTGTCAGGTTTGGTCTTTTGATAAATTTCTCCATTTCACCCAAGTTGTCAAATTTGTTGTCATTTGTTGTTCATAACATTCTATTATTTTCTGTTTAATGTCCAGAGAATGTTCAGTGACATCATATTTTATTTTTGATATTAGTGATTTTTGACTTTTTTTCTTGATCAATCTAGCTAGAGGTTTATCATTTGTATTGATCTTTCTAAACAAGCAGCTTATGGTTTTATTGATTTTTCTCTATTGTTTGCTTTTCATTTCATTGATTTATAGTTTTTAATACTTTCTTCCTTAAACTTTGGATTTCAGTTCTTATTTTTTTTTAGCTTCTTAAGGTGGAAGCTATGATAGCTGATTCTGGACTTTTAAAAATTGTCAATATATGCATTTAATGCTATAAATTTTTTTTTAAGAATGGTTTTATTGCATCTCCTAAATTTTGATATAGTATGTTTAATTTGTTTTGAAATATTTTCAAATTTCCATTGTCAATTTTTCTTAAAAAATGAGCTCTTTTGAAGTCGGCCATTTTTTCCAGATATTTGGGATTGTCCTGATATTTTTCTGTTTTGGAATTTAGTTTCATTCTTTTGTAGTCAAAGGAAATGGACTGCATGATTTCTATCCTTTGAAATGTATCAAGACTTGTTTTATGACCCAGGGTATGGTAAATCATAGTGAATTTTCCATGTGCATGTGGAAAATACCTATATTCTGTTGTTTTCTGGTTACTTGTGCTATAAATGTCAATTTGATCAAGTTGGAAGTGTTTAAGTCTTAACACTATTTTGTCTAGTTTATCAAATACTAGGAGAGGAATGTTGAAATTTCCAACTACAATTGGGAATTTGTCCACTCCTCCTTTGAGTTCTATTGGTTTTTACTTCATGTATTTTGATGCTCTGTTGCCTCCTGCCTATTTAATTAGGATTGTTAGGTCTTCTTGATAAATTGAACCTTTTATTTTTGTGAATTATCCCCCTTTATCACAAAGACTGAAGGACTCGTAACATTCTTTGTCCTAAAGTCTATTTTATCTGATATTAATATAGCCATTCCAGGATTTTTTTTTATTATTGGTTTTACTTTGTATATCATTTCCTATTCTTTTCCTTTTATAATGTAAGAAACTTATAGCAGTCTACATCCGTTCACCTCCAGGCTTTATACAATTATTATAATACCATTTACTTCTATATGTTATAAATTCTATAATATATTGTTCTTACTTTCTAAAACACCCCAATTTTATTCTAAATAATTAAAACACAAGGAGAAACTTTTTTCCCCTTTTTATAGATAATTGTTATTTAAAGTGTTCTGAATCCTTCTGAGCAGATCCAAGTTTCCATTTGGCATCATTTTCTTTTTGGCTATAGAACTTCTTTAACATTTCTAGCAGTGTATATCTCCTCACAATAAATTCTTTTAGTTTTTGCTTATCTGAAAACATTTCAAATTACTCTTCACTTTTGAAAGAGGTTTTCACTGGATAAAAATGACTTTTTTTTCTTTCACCACTTTAATGATGCTTTATTGTCTTTTGTCTTGTATTATTTGTGATATAAAATCACCAATCATTCTTATTATTTTTCTGAATATAATGTGCCATTTTTACTTATGCCTTTTTAAAAGATATTTCTCTTTATCACTGGTTTGTAGCAATTTGATTATGGTGTATTTTGGTATGATTTTCTTTTTATTTTGCTTTGTGCTTTTGAACTTTTTGACTTGTGTGTTTATGATTTTATATTAAAATTTCAGCCATTATTTCTTTAAATATTCTTCTCTACCCCCTTTCTTTTTCAGACTGCAGTTGAATTTATATTAGACTATTTGATATTGTTGCTCATGTTACAAGGGCCCTGTTAATTTTTTCTTTCTCTTTTTTCTTTGTGCTCAAATTTGGATAATTCCTATTGCCATGTTTTCAGATCACACTGACTTTTATTCTGTGATGTCTAATCTGCTATTAATCTCATAAAGTACCCCTTTTTCAGATGTTGCACTTTTCTGTTCTAGAAGGCCTCTTTTGTTCCTTTTTATTTCTTTAATTTCTTTCCTTATCATTTTCATGGTTTCTCATAAATCTCTGAACATATTTATATTAGTTACTTTAAAGTGCTTGTCTGCTAATCACACTCTCTGTCATTCCTGGATCTATTTTTATTGGCAAAGAGATTCCTGCCTATGCTTACATATATACCCACAATTTGTAAAAAACTTTTCTGTATCTTCTGGGAGTATATTCGGCTTCAGGTAACAGAATGACAGTAATTTAAGCAAATGGAGGGTCTATTTGTAACATGAAAGTGTCTGGAGGTAAGTAATTGCTGGTTCTGATACAACTCAATAATGCAAAGATTATTGTAATTCTTTTTGTTGTTTTCCTCATCTCTGTAACATCATTGTTTCAAGAAAACTGCAAACCTTCAGACATCAAACATCATGGTTGTATTCCAAGTAGGAAAATCATTATGCCTTCAATCTATTTTATTCACCCCAGAATACAGTGGTTTATTGGAAATTCAACCCAGTGGCTTTCCATGTTATTGGTCAGGGCTGGGTCACATGACTTTTTCTGGACTAATCAATCCTCAAGTTGAACAAAATTGTCATTAACTAGTTTAGAACAATGATGAATCTTCTTCTTGGACTCCTGAGTGAATTGGGGCTCTGATAGCAGGGAGCCGGATGGTAGGCAAGGGACAGAGTGTTGTACGTTCTCTGTACACTATCAACGAACCCGGCGGGAGAGAGGAGAGTCAAGAGCAATGTGTATAATCTCCAACCTTATCTGTTAAATAGATCTCAAACAAGAAGAGGCTTAGAAGCAAATTGTAAGACATGTGTGAACTCTAGTTTCTGTGGTCTTTTAAACACATAGAGGCAATTTAATTGCTGAGTTTTATGCCAGCATAAGCGTCTGATGGCACAACGGGATGCAGAGAATAATAGTAAATTGTAAAAGGTGGGAACTTAAGTCACCGACTGAGTTGGCGGACTTTTGTTTCATTTCTTGAAAACTTTTATTGTGAACTGTGTGACCTTGAACAACTCATTTAACCTCTTTAAGCCTCAATTTCTTCATCAAAAACTAGAAATAATACTACAGCCATTATGGGGGATTAACAATTACTTATCTGTATGATTTCTAGTTTATTATTGTGTTATTTCTTGTTTATTAATAAAAAACTAGGAATAATAATATAGCTATTGTGTTTGGCTACGGGTAGCAGTTCTCAAAGATTTAGGTTTCAAGGCCACTTTAAACCCTTGAAAATTAATGAGGCTCCCACAGAGCTTTTGTTTACATTTGTTATAGCTATTGATATTTACCGTGTTAATAATTAAAACTGAGTATTTTCAAAAGTATTCATCAATTCATTAAAAATAATAAAATGCACTGCATGTTATAAAAAACCTTACAGTTGTTTTAGTTACCAAATGGCCATATCTCCAGCAACACGTACTGTCGTAGAAGTTTATTTGTCTCCTGCTGAGATCAAAAAGTCTTGAGGATGCAGTAGATCAAGTGATTTGGACACTGATATCAGAGCTGTTTGACTCTTTCCTCTGCCACTCACTGGCTCTGTGGCCACATGAAAATTATTTGACCTCCTGAGTTTAAGTTTCTGTTCCTGTAAAATGAAGGTAATAAAAATGCCTCTTTCATGGAGTTCTAAATAAAAAATAATATATTTTCTAGAATGAAAAAAAAAGAAAAAAATGTCATGGTTTCACATTTTTTCAAATTTCTTCTGTGTTAATAGAAGGCAGCAGGATTTTCCTATGTGGTCCTGCATTCAATCTGCTGTGGTGTCACATGTCATTTAGGCTCTGGTTAACTCCATTGCACACTTGCCAAAAATGAGGGGGAAGAAAGACATATAATGCTTTAGTCTTATGATGAAAATAGTTTTGCTCTCACTTACTCTCTTGAAATATTTCTGGGGGTTCCTGGACCAGATAGTGAGAACTGTTGGTTAAGAAAACAGGCTCTTCTCCTTTTCACTGGGTAAACGTGGGCAATATAGTGAATGTCTCAGTTTGTGCATCTGTAAAATGTAGGTAATAATACAACTTGTCTCATGGAGCTCCTCTGAGGATTATGTAAATTCTCTTTTACATAGTGTGGAATTTTATAAATGATCAAAGTCAATTATTGTTCATAGTACTGCTTAGTGAATGTACCACCAGGTTTTTCCTCCCCTTTTCTTTTGGAGGAAAATGAAGCTTTGGAATATTTTGTTTGAGAAGAAGAAACAAACGTCTGGAATTATTGATAGGGACCCAATATTTGGAAAAAATGACTCCTGTGGGAAGGAATAATGAATAAATATCATCCACATAGTATTATAAATCAGCTTTTTGGCCATTATCTTACTTATTTCGTGCAACAAACTGATAGGGATGAGGGATATTTATTACCCCATTTCACACACCAGGCAACTGAGACTCAGAGGTTAAATAACTTGCCTGAAGTCAGAATTTGTGCAGGGAATCTTTATCTTCTGGCTCCATATCCCGTGCCTTTGAAGTCTCCTCCCTGCCTCTCATTTCTGATGTTTGCACATTAATATGCATGCAGTGCACCTGCTCCCTGGGAGGCGGGTTTGCCTGCATCAGCTTTTGAAGTTGGTGCATGAAACTTGTTTTTATTAAGGACGGGAAATTCACTGAATAGACAGATGGATGTGGAGGCCTTTACATCACTTTGGAGATGAAAAGTGCTGGGTAAGTGTTATTATCCATGTGCTGGTAATTTGATCAAAAAAAGCAATAACTATGCAGAACTGACCCTAAGAAAATGAGATCTGGAAAGGGAGCAGTGGCTATCAGCTTTGAGCCAGAAGACCTCAGGCTTATTCAAATTTTCATTCAGGAAGTACTTATGGGCTGAGGAGAAAATGTCTGCTCGAGATACTAATAAATTCCAGGGCTGACCTCGGTATAGCAGGAGGCTGGCAAGGAGGTATAAATTCGATACCATTAGCAGAGAAGTGAGGATGGACCCCCAGTGACTCCTGGGAGAATTTTGTAGGCAGGAAACTGGGGGAGAAAGGTAAAAATGCTAATGGGGGACATTAAAGACTCTTTAGAAAGCCAAGTGCCTGGCACTGTTAATAGGTATAGAAGTAGTAATGCTAATAATGATACTACCTGACATGGATTGAGAGTGTCCTCTTGGTCAGCCTCTGTACCAGGGACTTTATATTGCTATTTCATTTAATCTTCACAAAATTCTTATGAAGGAGGTATTTTTACTATCCTCATTTTACAGGAACAGAAACTTAAACTCAGGAGGTCAAATAATTTTCGTGTGGTCACAGAGTTAGTAAGTAGTAGAGAAAAGATTCAAACCAGCTCTGATATCAGTGTTCAAACTACTTTATCTACTGCATCCTAAAGACTTTTTGATTTTAGGGGAAGATAAAATAAACTTTTAGGAAAATATGTATTGCTGGAGATATGGCCATTTGGTAACTTAAACAACTATGAGCTTTTTTTAGGATAGCTTTAATTTTCTGGATATTTACCCATTAGGTTATCAAACATGGATGCATTCCTATTACTCTGACACCTGCTATTGTTCCTTATTGCTTCTGCAACAGTAGGCAAGCCCCTGAAGGAAAGTTGAAGTCCAATATTCTCTCTGGCAGGTCTGGAAGTTAACAAAAGGAAGACAGCCCTGGGAGCCTTAGCATTGTCAAAGGGCATCAATAACAATCCACTATGTGCAAAGCATATGGGTGACACAGAACAAATCCCACCTGGGCCTCATGTTTCTCCCTTAGGGAGCTCACAGTCTAGTGTTGGAGATAATGTTTATTTGTAAATAATAAGTCAGATAGTGGTGGGTGTCTTAAGAAAGGGCCTAAGCTAAGTGGGATAGAAATTCAGAAGCAGGATAGAGGGAGAAAACACTGAGAGATGATGTTCTGCGAGGTCACTCAGTTAGGTCCGAGTGGGATGGCTGGAGGGAAAGACTAGAAGAGGGGCCTGCAGCCTTGGCCCATGGGCCAAATCCCACCCTCCCTCTGGCTTTGCATCAAATCTGCTATATTTGTATATCAGTGCCTTAAATCACTAAGAAAGACCACATGCGTCATCAAATCCCCACAATAACTCCGTGGCTTTTACAGATTAGGAAACTAAGCCTTAAGGACTTGGTTAAGAATGCTTGTCCAAGATCACATAGCTACTAAATGCCTGGTCCAGAATTTAGATTTAGATGTTGTCAGCCTAAGTCCAGCTCTCTTTCCCTGGCAACCGGGCTAATTTCCATGGCAGTTTGGTTTTTCCCTAGGACTCTGCCCTGATTTGGGGGAGCTCCAAATTCTCCTTGTCGAAGTGCATCCTCTGGGCTTGTTTTTTCCTCCTTCTCCAGCCTCAACACAGAGTCAAGGAAGATAGGTCCTAGGTGAGTTCTGGTTGTTGTTACAGCATCATATGAGCTCAGGTTTCTCCCTGCTGCCACTATGACCCTGGAATATGTGTCATCCTTCAAACAGAAGTTGACTGGATTCCAGCCCCTTTCCTCTTTCCTTTCTGTCTGTAAGCTCCACACTGTCCGCTGGTCTGCTGGCTTCCACTTGGGTCTACAGGGCTTGTGTAGATTGAAGCCCGCTGAACAGCAGCAGGTTCAACACATCATTGCCTGAGGTTGGAAATGCCATAGCTCTCGCTGCCTTTTCATGACTGCTGAGTGCTTACATTGTGCCTTTCACTGAAACATTCATCAATTTGATCGCACAATGTGTTGGGCGGAGATTTTTAGCACTAAAACAAGGCCAGTTTTAACCTTTGGGAGGTATTTTTAGTTGGGAGAAGGGGTGACTTTGGCCTCTTTGGGTTCATATCTAATATGCATGTAATCTACCAGTGTAGCTCTTCTGGCAGATTTGGGGGATGGTTCAGGTGAGCTCTGGACAAGAATGAGGAAATAGTTATGACAGAAGCTCAGCCCACAAGCATCTCTGTCCCAGGGGATCTGCAGAGGATCCTAAGCCAGGGGTAGCTTTTTAGCAACTTTCACTGACATTAGTCCCCGTGAGAGACCTTTACTGGAGGTCTGTGTACCAGTTAGAGTGCTAGAGGCCGTAAGTGATAGAAGCATGCCTTAAATAGCAACAAAATGTTATCTCACTGGGCAGGAAGGTCAGAATGAACGTGGGTCTTGGGCATGGAATTGAGTGATCTGCCTCTTCTCTGTGATTCTCTTAGCTTTCCCTTCTTTGTGTGTGATGGTGTTTGTTTATTTGTTTGTTTACTTATTTTTCTCCCTAGTTGGCTCCCTTCAAGGCCCATATGTTCTTCCGTGGTCATGTTTAGTGAGAGAGAGAGAGGGAGAGATAGAAGGAGGAGGTTGAGGATGAGGTTGAGGGATATGTAGAAAAGAAGAGAAGGGAGTGTGGGGTACTGGGGGGGGAGAGAGAGAGAGAGAGAGAGAGAGAGAGAGAGACAGAGACAGAGAGAGACAGAGAGAGAGAGAGAGAGAATCCCTTTTCCTAAGCAGACTGATGGGGACTACTTAGGTGAGCTGCCCACCCTTAGAGATGTTCTTCAGTGAGGATAACGTCATGTGCCATTTGGCTTAGACAAATCAAGATCTGAGGCTGGTACTGGGGTGGATATATTAATAAAACTGGAGTCCTGTGTGAGCAGATTTTGGGTAAGCAACATCCAGGGTCAGCTACAGTCCACTAAGTGCCTGGTGCTATGTGAGGGCTCTACAGGTCCTCAGGGTCTTTGGGGGCACTTAGGAGTCGTTGTCTAGGTCTGCAGATGGTGATGGAGAAGGTGAGGATGGTGGAACATTTCTTATGTGTATGTGTATTGATTTGTGATGTAACATGCAATATACATGCAATATAATACATGTGTTAATATACATGGTACTTTTTAGGTTCAGCAAGGAATATACTAGTCCCACAGGGCAACCAAATTTTGCCCTATGAGTGAATACTACAGGAAATTCCCATATGGGGCTTTATATGCAAAATACATTCAAGTTTATCTATCAATGACAGTAAAAGTTCTAAGATCCTTACATTCCACAAGAGCAGTAATGTGTTTCACTGGACTGCTTCATGTGGTGTCTGTTGACACCCTCCTGGAGCACAATATGAAAGCCTAGCTCAGAGACGGTGATTCGGGCTAGAGCAGATGGCGAGGTCCAGAAACAGCTTTCCAGGGTGAAGCATGGGGTCCACGTAGGAGGTCCACATAAACTTTTGTTCAAACACTTTTATCCAAGTCTGCTCACAACAGAGGACAGAGAATTTATATGTGGTGTGGGTTTGGGAGGGTGGGAGGATGGGTGGATCTGGGGGAATAGCATGAAATTCCTTTGAAATACTATATTTTTATGTTCAAAATTCACACACTTTACATTCTACTTCTTGGTAGACACCTGCATGTTTTAATATAAAAATAAGGTTTTGCTACAAATCTTTGAGTAAGATAGATGGTTCAGGAAAATGCACCACGTTTATGCTATGGTTTAATAGAGCACCAACACACATGGAAAAATTCTCTTGGCAGTTTACCCATAACTGTGTCATTCTAGAACTATCATCACCAGTTTTTTCATCGGATTATCACACTTCTACTTTTTGTAAAATTTAGGATCTATGTAATAGACTAAATTTGAAAACTAAATACATCTTTTAGTCTCATGCTAAGCTCTAGTATCCATGAAGTAATAAATTCCAGGTCCTGTTCAATTTCTTGTCTTCATTAAACTTAATACAAAATATAAAATAAAGCTGGGGAGAGGGTACAAACAGGGGCCTGTGCTCACCTTTGGGAAATGCTCCATTCTCCAGTTTGGGAAGCATGGATTCACAGCGGTAGTTCTCAAACTTTACTGTGTTTAGAAATCACTAAGGAAGTTTATCAGTTGCATCTTCCGGGGCCCAACCTCAGGTGTCTGGTGCAGTAGGCCTTAGGTGGGCCCCCAATCTGCATTTTTTACCCCAGATGATGATGCAGATGGATCATATGAACACTTACCTAAAAAATAGATGGTTTGTCTTTTAATATTCTTCTCCAAATCGCTTCCCTTTAAGCCAGGTTTTTGAACAGGAGCTGAAGAGTAGGTCATTTAACAACAAGAACAAAAATATAGTTAACCTTTCTTGAACAGTAATCATGTGCCTAAGACTGTGCTCATGAGGTTATGTTACTTCATATGTTACCTCCTTTAATCCTCAGAACAGCCCTATATGGTACATACTATTATTTTGCCTACTGTACAGATGAAAAAACCAAAGTTCAAAGAGGTGCTCCATGTCACACAGCTGTTAATAATAAGCAGTGATATAGAGCTGTAGCCTAAATCTGCTCACTTATGTACCTGGGTCCCAGGATCCTAGTCTCCCAGTGGTGGCTTTCCATTTCATGAAAGAGATACACTACATGCTGTAGTGACTTGATGAGCAGGTAGCAACACTGACATGTGATCATCGAAACTGTGGGTCTAAAGCAGGAGTCAGCAAATTTTTATTGTAAAGGACCAGACAATAAATGCTATTGGCTTTGCAGTCCATTCAGTCTCTCTTGTAACTGTTCAACTCTTCCCCTGTAGCAAAAACAGCCAAAGACAGTACAGGGATGGATGGATGAGATCCTGTTTCAATAAAACTTTAGTTGTAAAAACAACAGTTTACCACAGTAAGATCCTGAAGATATGTTATTTGAGTTTTCTGGCTTTTAGGACTCTGGCTAAAGGGAAGCTTGTGGAAGACACTTTATCCCTTTCCTTCATTTCCCTCTGAATTTATGACGCTGGTCATCCTATGGACATCTTTCCTTCTGGACATTCTGTGTGAACTCCCCACTATGCCTTTGCTTGGGTTCTCCCAGTCACCTTCATCATCCATATGCCCATCTCTCAAATCTCAGCATACATCTCACTTCTTCCCCAAAGGTCTCTCTACCTGGCTTTTAATTCGCTTGAACTCCGTCCTTTTTACACAGCTACCCGAGAGGTGTTCTAAGAGCAGATCTGACATGGCTTTCCCTGGTTAACACCCTCCAGTAGCTTCCCACAACTTGCAGAGTAGAGCCTGAGCTCCTTCACTGTGGGCTCTGCTGACACTTGCCAGCGGGGACCCGATACTCCAGTCGCAACAAAGAGCTTCAAGCACACACCATGCTCAGGCCGTGGGTGGTTCTTCACTATGTGACTTTGACAGCGATGTTGACTTGCACCACTCAGATGTGCGAGAATGGAACTCTCTCTGCATTCCTCAGGTGTCCCTGTTTCTTTATTTCTAATTTTCTCAGGATATCCTGATTCTGCTCATGGTGGGAATATGTCTCTCATCATTTCATAGCAACTCAGTCACTTCTCGATTTACACACGGTCAATTCAGAATGTCAGCATAGTCAGTTTAAGACTCTTCCTCCTGCCATCTCCTCCAGGGTGATCTAAGCTGCAGGGGGATGATGTACCTCCTGGGCATCGAGGGAGGACACCGGCTGGTTTCTATGCCTTTCTCGTGGTTGCTTCATTCTTTCGGAGGTGGCATCTGCTGCTAACAGCTGTGATCTTGCTCTTGTTTCTGGTTCCAGGGTCTACGCACAACATATCTTCCTCTTCTCTCCAGCTGGTTGGACTTTTATCTCCTTTCGGGCGGGAGAATTGTTGCATCGTTTTTCATTCTTCCCTACTCTATGGTTTACGGTATGCAGTCTATGCTCTGCATTGTTCAGTTTTAAAAAATGTAAAGGTGAGATTTTGAAATTTCCTCAAACACAAGGAGTCAATCAAATCCTCAAACATTTTCTCCCTGGAAAAATGTCTTTTCGAATCTGAGAATTTGACTTTTTGTTCTAAACTGTCTCCTGCCCGTGAAGCTCATGCATATAAATGTCTCTTGCTCTGTGTCTGAGATCTTTCAAAATATTACTGTTCAGTGTTTTATGTTACTTCTTCTATGAGGCCCTCCTTATCACTCCAATCGGTGGTGGGTGCCCTGGTCTGTGCTGGCATAATGCCTTGTGCATATTCCTCTCATTGTTGCCCTGTATGCTATTATAATTGTCTATATCCTGGGTCATCTTCCAACACATTGTGACCATCTTGAAGACAAAGGTAATGCTTTTTAATTCTTATATTTTTAGGGTTTAATACAATTTCCGTGCACTGTAGCTGCTAAAAAAATATATTGTTTGTTAATTGAATAACCTGTGCAACCTCCCCTATAATTCACTTCAATGACCATCTACTTACTATCTACTGCCTTGTTAACTAGCTGTCAAGGCTGTGTTTTATCTTTTCAAATAATCATAAAATCCTTGAAGTCACTGGCAATGCTATAGAATTTTATTTTTCTTTTATTCTCCTACAACGCTCTGTCCAGAACTAGATATACATAAATATTTGTTTAGTTGGTGATTAAAATTACTTCTCTTTTTAAAAGAAAACAAGTGCATGCAACGTATAGTAACATTTTAATTTGGTTCTGCAGGTAGGTCATGTCGACTTTGCTGCATCATTTATCCTCATTGGTGTTTTGGTTATTAGATATTTGTCAGCTCTCCCAGACTTATGACTATGTTTATTTTAAGCCACTCTGTTCAGCCCTCCAGTGGTGGTTTGTGCTGGAAGGAAATTTAATAAGCATTGAATGATGACCAGATATTGGCTCTTTTCCACCAAATAAGCTCTCTAATCATTCCTTGGTCTGTCCTGTGAACTTGCATAAATTACAGAGGACGTGCTGTGTATTTCACAATATGTCCCCTTCACCTCCGATTTAGTCACGGAAAAATGGCATTAAGCAATTATGCTAATTAGCTGAGGAACGTTGAGCTAGTTACTTCCATGATTTGGAACTCAGTTCCTACATCTATTTAAAAAAAAGGGGAGAAGACAATGTAATCTTAGAATTCTCTTCATGTTGTATAAGATTCTGCACTTCAAATCCAGGCACTTGGAGAAAGGAATGGGATGCAAAGGGTAGGCGATGGGAAATGCTGCCTCACCGAGCCAGCTGTATCGTGTTGAAAACCAATTCAGAATCTAAAGTCGATTGAGCAGCAACACAGGGATGCAGAGAAGCTAAGGGTTTAAGTGAAATAGCATCTGATGCTTACTGGATGCCTTTTCATAAAGGCCACTTGAAGCACCTTTTCTTAGGAACAGGAAGTGTTGGTTTTGATGCTAAGTACTGGCCACATTCATACAAGTAAACTTTACAACAATCCTAAAAGAGAGAGAATTTTTATTATTTTTATCATCCTTATTTAGGAAACAAAAAATTGGATTCATTAAGGTCAAATAATGTGCATAACATTGCACAACTAGATACAGCAGAACCAGGATTGGAGCTCCAAATTCGTGCATGCTCTTTCCGCTCTGCCATGCAATTCCCAGTACTGGTAACAGTCCTCTATCTTTATTTAAACAACAGTGTGATTTCAGTGCGTGCCATTAGAAGTGGCTGGGAGCATAGTTTAATGGTTTGGGCCACAAGAGTACCATTTAGTGCAATGAAGCAAATATCTTTTCATACAAATAATTTATTTGTACCAAAGTTTTCCACTTGAGCACCCGAAGTGAATTGGACTAATGCATTATTTTATACTAATGAGGTGGTTGGAACTCGGTGTATTTAGGGTTTATGAAATATCAGACTAGCTTTTAAATCTTTTATTTATTTTCTGGTGGATTTCAAATAAAATGTAACCTAAATGATTCTTATTCATTTACATGTTTATGCTCATAAACCACATTTGAATGAATTATTTAATGCCCACTGCTTATGATTCTTTTCTCAAAGGCCATTTGAAGTCCGTTTTTTTTAGAAACAGAAAATGCCAAGTATAAATGAATTTGAACCATCGACAAGTTTGGAATTTAGGATGAAGCCTTGAACTCAGAAAGCTCCAACCTTGGCAAATGCATTCTTTAACCTCTAAAGCAGCTATATTGGAGCAATCCAGAGGGATAACAGGGCTCTAATGGAAATTGTCAACAAAATTGAAAAGAAAAAAAGAAAGCATATTTTAAAATCCAGAACTTGAGAGGTCCTTAACTACAAACAACTGAGGCATAAAATTCGAAAAGGCTTCAAACAGCTTTAATCTGCTGGTGAATCTGTTCTTTGATAGCACGTAAAATCTAGGCTGAGGAGTGTGTGCCGAAGGGTTTCAGTACACTAATTCCAAGATTGATTTTGCTGAAGGACCTGACCGGCATTCAGAAAAGAAATGTAAGGGAAGGGAGAAGGAAGAAAGGGAAGCCGGAGTCTGTGAGAGAGAGATAGAAGGAGAGAGACAGAGAGGGAGAGGGAGATGGAGAGAGGGAGAACGAGTCAGAGACACAGAGATTGAGAGATAGAGATGCAGAGATTATGAGAGAGAGGGAGAAAAGGAGGAGGAGGAAGAGGAGAAGGCAGCAGAGGAAGAGGAGGAGGAGGAGGCAATGGAGGAGGAGAGTGGAGGGGCAGCTGTGTTTAGAGACCAAAGATTTGGATTTGAATCTTGGTTTTGTTGTACATATTTTATGAGATTTCATGCAGATTGTTCGAACCAATTTGAACTTCAGTTTTCTTACATGAATAATGGGACTAGGATTCCAGACTTCGCACCACAGCATTAATTGAGGTGGCGAATGTGAACGTGCTGCAGAGGCAAAGGGTGATACGAATGTGGAGACTGCTAATCCCTCCTTCCCCACTGGCAGGTCCACACAGAGTCCTCTGCATCTGGTCTCACTCTCCCCCTTAGGTCTCCTGTGCTCCTTTGATCACAGGTGAATCTTTCTGAGTCTGCTCTGAAGCTCATGCCTTCAAGCACGTCTTGACCCTCTGGATGCTTTCTAGGTCCCACCCTACTCTCTTCTCCATTTTGTTTTTCAGGATTCTTGTAAGACATGTCTACACAAGCTGCCTCCGCTCACTCCAGAAACTCTTCACCCATTCCAACTTGGGTCCCACCGCTTCCCACACTATCATTTCCCATTTTAGGGGACTGAATGGTTTTCACAGTGGGGAATTCAATGGGAAGTTTTTAGTCTCATAAAAGGTGGCTATTTTTGCATTCAACACAGTTGGCTACTCCCTCTTTCTTGAAATGCTGTCTTGTTGGGCCTTCTGTGACGTCAAATGCTCCAGGTGTTCTTGCTAGCTGTCTGGAAGCCTCTTCTGAGTCTTTTTTGATGCCTCACTTTCCTCCCAATGTCTGTCTGTTCGAATATTTCTGAGAGGATTCTGGGCCCTTTGTCCCCTTGGTCCGCACCCCCCACTAAGCAATCCCTTTTAGTCACTTGGCATCAGTAGCCTCCTATATGCCAAAGAACCCCCCCCCCCCATTCAGTCTGTGTCATCCAGCCTCTCTCTTTTCCTGGATCCGGGCTCACATTCCAATACTGTCTCAGCAGCTCTGCTTAACTCTCCGCCAGCAGCTCAACCTCTCCCACCCCAGTTATGCTTCTCTCCAAGGCTTCCCCAACTCAGTAAATGATCAGTTGCTCATGTCTGAAACCTGGGAGTTATTCTCGACAGCTCCTTAATCCTTAGTCTTTACATTAAATTTAATACCAAGTCCCATTAATTCATCTCCCAAAATGCCTTTGCGTCTGCCCCCTACTGCTTAGGTTCACTGCAGTCACTAGTCCAAATCATCACTTCTCACCTGGACTGCGATGCTGACTTCCGAGCTGTTTTTTTCCATTTCTAGTTCTATTGTCTTTGAGTCTGTCCTTCACACAGCAATAAGAGCAATATTCAAAAATGCAAAGTGAGTACGTCATTCCCTGGCTTAACATCCTTCACTTGGGCTTCCAATGATGCTTAGTATAAAATTCAAAATTTTTATCACACTCTGCAAGACTCTACGTGATCTGAGCTTTGCCTCTTTCTCCCCAATCTCATCTCACTCATCACTGCCCCTTTTATTCATTGCCAGTCATTTTTGCCAAGGTGTTCTAGAGTTTAACATTTTCATGGGTTACAAAAAGCTAGCCCACTATGAAGAATTTAAGAGTTGCAATGCCAGAAAGACAGAAGTCCTTTGGCTTATGCCTGTTGTGGAAAGTATTATTTTATATGGATACCCAGGGAATATTGGGAAAAAAGGAAAACATTTAGCAACAGATGGACAAATGAGATTTTCAATGGCTTCCTTTTCATTTGTGATAGAATAACAGAACTGAAAGGGAGTATAGAGGTCATGGAATTCAACTTCTTCCTTTGGAAGATGAGGAGACAGCAGTTCAGGGAAGGGAAATGACTTCTTAGATCACAGAGCTTCCTAGTTTTCATGCAATGTAAATCGTTTTTGTATTAGGTATAATTGGGTGGATCAAATTCACCTTACTTATGCTAAGGTTATCTGTTGCTCTTCAAATGCTCCTTTGCTATTGTGATGGGGAAAAAAAATCCTGTTATTTGTGTGTTCCTACAAATAAGTTTAAGGAAAGATATTGTGAAAATGATCACTTATAGTTTAAAATTCATTCTTCAATGAGAATAAAATAATCTTTCTTTCCCTTAAGAAATTTGAGACATAGTGAAAGGCATAAATTTTCAAGTTGGAGGCATCTAGAAGCTTTTACCTCTTGTATCTAAAATTCAATCACTCAAAGAGTATCCATTTGCTAAGCTGGTTGTGAATGCAAAGAACCAGGACAGCTTTGTTTGACCCTCAATTTCCCCATTTTTGGAACAGAGATAATGTCTATGCTATAGTGTGTTTTTGTCACACAGTTGTCATGAAAAATAAGCAAGGAAATGAATTTGATAGCTTTCTATATATGCTCACTTCCATTTTTGTCTTTTTTTGCTTTCTTGCCTCCTTTGTCAAATTATATAGCTGATTTCATCTCCTGCCTGAAACCAAGGGAGCTGAGGGATATGTACATATGCATGTATTCACCCCCATGCATGTATACAGAACCATACATGTGCTCTTAGATGTTCTCTTTTGCAGAGCATATGACAATTGCAGTAAACATGTAGTAATTTATTTAAACATTTGTTCAATGCCTGACTCTCTATCTGAACTCTAAGCTTCATATAAGCAAGGACCATTCTTGCTCTGTTGTCTGTTGTATGTGAGAACCTGCAGATTTTCAAAAATTCATTTTACACATATTTTTGGGGTCTTGATTTAAGTGCCAAACCATTTTCTTGGCTCTGAATGTCTGGAAGTTTACAAAAACAATCTCTGGCTATAGTGCTAGAGGGGGAAGACAAATGATCACACATCCTTGCTTCTCCATTTACTAGCTGTGTGATTTCAGTCAAGTTACTCAACCTATCTGTGCCTTAATTTCCTCATGGGCAAAATGAGAGATAATTCTCCATAGATTGCTCATGTTTTTTTACCTCTTGTGAACAGTTTTCATTCTTGATAACTTTTCAAGTATATTTCTATGGCAAACAGCCGAGGAATGTAGCAAATGCTTTTTCCTCCCTGGAGAGGGTAGATTTGTTTCCTGACCAATATAATAAAGATAGTGTTTCCCTCTGAGGCAAAGATTGGGGAGGGTTGCCAGTGGCCTTGTCCATCAGATTAGGGGTTTCCTAGGCTCAGCTTCCTCAGCCGTGACTCAGGTCCACAGTGCGCACTGCATCCACCTAGGCCCACCTGTGTTACCACTGTCGGACTTTGGCGAGCAAAGAGAACCGATGTGAGCACGAAGCTCATGCCAGCTGCTGTGCCATGAGTAATAACAGCCTTTGCTGCTGACCTGGGAGTCTCATATCTTCTGCCAGTATGTGTGTGTGGCAGGTTGACTTGTCAGCTGGCAAGCAGGGAAAATCTCATATCCATCACAATTTTCGATGATAGTATTAGTTCCTACTTCATAATGTTGTTATGAGGGTTACACGGAAGAATGCCCTTTTACTTGCTGTTACTCTAGCTGGAAAGCCTCCCCCACACGACATGATATTCACTCACTCATTCATTCATTCACTTACAGCCTCTAGGTTTCCCTGAGGTAGTACCCTCTTAGTGAGGTCCATCTCGACTTCCCCAAGTAAGGTGCAGCTTTCTCCTGTATCAGTCAGGGTTCGACCAGAGAAGCAGAAGCAGTAGATATATATGCATATGTGTGTGTGTGTGTATTTATTGCAAGGAATAGGCTTATGCAATTGTGGGGGCTGCCTAGGCACATGGGATATCAAAAGGGCAGTCCCCTGGGAATGGCAGGCGGGAACTCTCAGGTATGAGCTGACACTGCAGTCCACAGGTGGAATCTCTTCTTCCTCTGGGAAGTCTCAGCTCTGCTCAGAAGGCCTTTTACGTGATTGAATCAGGCCCACCCAGACCATCTAGGATAATGTTCCTTACTTAAAGTGAACTGATTATGGACTCTAATCACATCTACAAAGTACTTTCACAGTAACACCTAGACTAATGCTTGATGGAGTAAGAGAGGACTGTAGCCACGGCAAGTTGACATATAAAAAGACCAGACCCCCAAATGCTCCTTATTGCCCTTATCTGTTTTATTTTTGCCATCACATCTATGCACATTTAATTCACTACTTTAATTTATTTTGCCAATTACCTTTCTTGTCCAATAAAATGTAAACCCTAAGAGGAGAGAGATTTTTGACTGTTCATTGTTGTATTATCTGCCCATACAATGGTGCGTGTCCCATACCAGTAGATTGTCAATAAATACATGTTGCATTACTGAATGAATGAAAATAAAATTCTCAGAAAAGGGCTTGCTGTATGGTAAGTGTGCACTAAATGCTAGCCGTTTGTATAAAAATGTGCAAATAATATCATATAAATGCTTTGCATTTATGGTCTCAACATTTTTTTCATGCTTCCCGTCTTTGATCCCCCTTTTTCAAAGGTGCTAAATCTGGCACCCTGTGCTAGGTTCAGCCTCTGTGAAACTCTGCTCCCTGTCCTGGGCTCCAGCCTCACCCGTGGTCCTGCCAAATACAGACAAGTGCTTCTGCTGACCAGAATGTCATCATGCCCCTTAGTGCCTTTGCTGTGCTTCCTGCCTCTTCTTCTGCACCAACTCTTCTCCCAGACATGGATGCCTTCTCCAACCTCATGTTCACCTGGCTTAGTTTTATTCCTCTTTTAACACTCAGTTCAGGTGCTGATTCCTGTTCAGGGTCCTTTCTGATCCCCAAGGCCGGTGTCCCCTTTTTGTGCTTCTGCGGCGTTCTGTACTCAGCTCTGTGCTAACACTTAGCTGACTACAGCAACCCATTATAATGTCTGTTTCACTCATTCCACACTAAAATCCTGGAGGACAAGATCGCGTCATTCATCTCTGCATCTCCAGAACGTAGTGCGGCTGCTGGCACAGAGAGGTGCTCAGTAAATTTTGGCCGAATGAGTACTGGTGAACAAGGGCTCCCAATGGTGCGGGAGCAGCTGCTGTGCTCAGCATTGCCAAGGGCAGGGCCTCTCACCCCTCACCCTGCGCTGCAATCCCAGAGGAGTGTTTTAAACACACAGTGCCTGGGCCTCAAGCCCAGAAATTCCCATTCAACTGGTCTAGCATGAACCTGAGGCTTGGGTGTTGGTTTTTCTTTTAGAAGCTCTTCTGGTGATTTTGATGTGCAGCCAAGGCTGAGAAACACAACCTCCGGGATAACTATGAGCTAAGTTTCTAGTTTATTTGCTCCCTATCTGGCCAGAGGAACAGCTTGTTCCCTTGAGGAGCTTTGTAACTGAAATCCTTGCTCATTGTTCAGAGTTAATGGTGCACCGTGTTTATGGCCTTGAGCAGCCTAGGCAGGAAAGAGTTTATATTTTTACTGCATTTTTATCATTTATTGAAAAGGTTGTATTATGTGATCACAAGCAGATGCTTTGAAGGTTAATAAAAAACGATCCAGAATTTGTCATTCAAGCTCACATTGTTCTTTGGGAATGGGAAGGACGCCGTGGGTGGGTGGTGGGCTGTGGAGGGTTTAAGCAAGATCAGCCTGCCGGGGTCCCTGAACTTCTTCCTTTTCAGCTGCCTTCATCTCCACGTGGTGGTTAAGAGAGAGGGCTCTGGAGTCAAATGCCTGAGTTTAAGTTCTTGCTCGTGCATTTAACTTGGTAGTCTTGTAACGTTTTTGTGCCTCGGTTTCCTCAACTGTCCCAGAGGGCCATAGAGCTATCACATACAATTTCAAGGATTAAGTTATATGATGTAGATAAATTACCCAGCACACAATAGGTGTCCAAAGACAAAGCTATTGTTGTTGTCATCTCCCCTGTGCCTTCACCTTCATCCCTGGGCCCAGCCTCAGGTGGAGTCCGTGCTACCCCTCACCTGAACAGTTGCCATAGCCTCTGAATGGGATTTCTTGCCTCCACTGGCCCCAAATCCATCTGGTACATGGCCTGCACTGCTGTCTTCTGGATACACGGTTTTTATCAATTTGTTCACTTCCTCAGTCATCTTCAATGGCTTTCTCTCTTGCCTGTCACATTAGCTCCGACTTCTCTGTCCACTCCCAATTGGGTTGACTGTTTTCCTTTTGTTCCCTACCTTGTGCTATAAACTTTCCAGTCTCCCTGCCTTTGCTTGTCCTGCCCCTGTGCACAAGACCCTAGTCTTCTCCTATGTAGTTATGTGAATCCGAACAATGCCACACCGGTCTTATCTCCTCCAATTACCTTCATCCTTTGACTTCAGCCACACCATCGCCTTTTCTATAGAGGCCACGCTTCTTTAAGGTGTGGTAATTTATATGTAAAGCAATCCCCCAATCCCAACGCTTTAACCCTCAACGTTATTTTCTCAGCCCTGTCACGCTTCGACATGAGTGCATGTCTGCTGTGTTCCAGCAGTTATTGAGGGGCCGGGGCTTCTTTCACAGGGCGGACCTGCCGTTTCCCAGGGCCTTTGGATTCTCCACTGGATCCTCCACACTGGATAGAGGCAAAGGAACACGGAGAGTTGCTTAGGGGCTGGCCAGTCTTGAGTGAGGTGTACACCACGTCTACCCATATTTCTTTGTCCCACTCGATGTCATAGCTCCCCCTAACTGAGATGGAGGCTGAGAAACACAGTCTGCCTTTATGTGCTGCAGCCGAGATAGTGGAGACGGCAAACACAGCATTGTCTCTGCCAGTTACTGCAGCACAGTTGTAACAGCTGACACTTCTAGTTTCCCTAAAAATGATGGACTTTTAGTTTCCCTAGATTGTACTTATTTGTGATGCTTTTTAAAACACAGAATTCACTGGTAGCTTCTTTTCAGAGCAACACTGGTATGGCAAGCAGTAAGATGTGATCAGATTTTCTTTGTCTTGCTTTTCACAGTGACCTTAGTTGGCATTCTCTAAGGACATAGAGATACAGTTGCTATCCATGGCTGAAAGCACATTTGACGTAAGAAAGGATGTTAAGAGGGAAGTAAGAAGACAGATTGAATAAAGAACTTTATAATTTATCAAGATGTGGGTACAAAAATCTTTTCCAAATTTTTTTCTTTTGTTTTGAGACAAGGTCTTTCTCTGTCTCCTGGGCTAGAGTGCAGTGGCATCATTATAGCTCACTGCAACCTCAATCCTCCTGCCTCAGCATTCCAAGTAGCTGGAACTGCAGGCATACACCACCATGCCCAACTAATTTTTCTATTTTTTGTAGGGACAGAATTTCTTGCTCAGACTGTTCTCGAGCTCCTGGCCTCAAGCGATCCCACTGTGTAGGCCTCCCAAAGTGGCTAGGATCTTTTCTAAATATTTTTCTCCAAAAAAAAGTATCACAGGTTATTTGCGGATGTGTATTTCTCTTCTGGCTATTGGAAAACAAGAAGATATGTTTTATCTCCTCATACGTATCTCCAAAAAGATACATTGAAGTCCTAACCCCTGGCACCTGTGAAGATGACCTTATTTGTAAACAAGGGCCTTTCCAGATGTAATCACGTTTATATGAGATCATACGCCATCAGGGCAGGCCACAATCCACTGACTGGTGTGCTTATCAGAAGAGGGAAATCTGGACACAGACACACAGAGAGGAGAACCCGTGTGAAGGCACAGAGACACGGATGCATAGGGAAGATGGCCATGTGATGATAAAGGCAGAGATTGGGGTGATGCACCCACAAGCCAAAGGGTGTCAAGGACTGCCCAGCAACCCCCAGAGGTTAGTAAGATGCAAGAAAGATTCTTTTCTAGAAACTTCAGAGAGCGTGCGGCCCTGCTGACACATTGATTTTGGACTTCTAACCTCCATAAATGTAAGAGAATAAATTTCTGTGGTTTTCAGCCCCTAGTTTGTGGCACTTTGTTACGGCAGCCCTGGCAAATGGAGTGCAGGGGAGCTGTGTTTGTTTTGTGACTCTTTGCCCTCTCTGAGCTCTACACAGTGCCTGGGTCACGGTCCGCAAAAGATGTCTACTGAACAGTGAAGGGACTCCTCTTTGGGGTAGAGTTAGCTCTTTCTGGCTTTCAGATCCCCTTGCAAAGCCCAGGGAAGTATTTGGTTTAAAGAACTGGTTCAATGGTGACAGATTTTCATTGACTACTGAGTACTCAGTTAAGAGAACTGCATCAGTCATGAGATGGGCTAAGAATTGGATGTAAAGTTTACACAATAAGCAGCTATTCTGATACTTGTGAACAAAAGATACCTTTGGGGTTCCTAATGACAGATACAACAGTAATTACTACTGCTACTTCTCATTTCTTCCAGGTGCATTACAGACATTATTTCATTTACTTCTCACAATAACACCATAGGGCATATGTAATCTTATTTTAAGTTATAGATGAGGAAACTGAGGCTCAGAGAGGTTTTTAAGTAATGTAACCAAGGTCACATAGCTGGTAAAATACAGGTGAGAGGGTAGGTGTGCACAGTCAGCTTTGCTGCCCATCATGCTCTGGAAAGCTCTATCGAGCTGTCAGGCTTGTACTATTGTCCAGGTTGTACAAAGTTACTGATTTTTTTTTTCTTTTAATTTGAAGAGGGGACTTTTTTCTTTTTTTTTGCATTCATGCAGAGATGCTGTATGGCTAGCATTGGCCCTCATCTGACCCTCAATGTTCAGGCCTGAGTACATCTTGTGGCTTACTTGGTAAGAGAAGAGGTTTAATAAGATTCTTAACTGATTTTCCTAGAGCAAATGTTCATTACAAATCCTCACATTTCTGGTTGCCGATCAAATTTTGGCCTTATTCCAATTTAGTGGGGCAACAGACAAGTCACGGGCTTTTAAACCACATGTACTTATGGGCTGGACAGAAGCAAGCCCAGGGTACTGTGTGAGCACAGAGAGAAACTGCTCACTCAGGACTGGCAAGGTGGAGAAGGCTTGGTCAAGGAAGGCTTCCTGGAAGAGGTGTCTGCTGTGCCACCACATTCAGCTTTCTCTGCAGGCAAATGTTGCACAAATATTTAAAGGGTTGCTACCCTCAGGGTACCCACAAATCTGAGATGAGCCTATTAGGGATGCTTGAGACAGTGTGAGATTTTATTAATCATGCCTTTTTATTTTGTATTTTTGATGCTTTGACACCTTGGGGCCTTGCTGGTGCTGGTGAGACAGCCCCTCCTTGGACTAGCTAATTTCTAGAGGTGACAAAAAACTGGAGAATGTCTTTCATATGCAAACCAACCAATCCAAGGCCCATACCCCCAACCACCCTCTTTATAGCACTTCTGCTTTTCTACTTCAGGCCACTATTTCCTGTCCTACTCACCCCAGGGCAAGGTACTAGACAACTAGGGACAGCCTCCATGCGCTAGAGCAAGCTGAAATTATTCAAACTAGCTAATGCTACACCTGCTTATTCTCTCTCACCCATGCCAGTGGAAACCATGAGAAAGCTCTTGCCCACAGTTCCCCATCTCCCCTCTGCCCAGGACACAGACCTTGGTGTGGTCCTGCACGCAGCGGCATGAGAGCTGTGAGTGAAGCTCTTCCTTCACGAGATCATTTCTGTGCCTGCGTGTCTTGTCACACCTGATTAAAACACATCCCGGGTACCCATGGAATAAGACCTGATTAAATGGTTTGGGGAACTGCTTGGAATTCAGAAAGGATGGGGCTTAAGGGGATGTGGCGAGTAAGGAAGCTATCATACCAGAGTCCGAGAGGCCGCTGGGAACCAGCAGCTCCACAGACAGAAGCCTTGGGCGATGAACCAGAGACCTGTGCGGTTAATCGGCCCTCTGTAGAGTCATGACTGCCGTAAGCTCCCCCATTTCCCAACGGGAGGCTGCAAAAGCCCTTGTGCATTTCTTTGGTGGCAGTAATAATGGGTGGGTGGGTGGGTGGGGGCTGAGGAGCCTGGATCTCTCTCCATAAGCAGGTTTTTAGGGAGAGAACACAGAGAACATGTAGAGGCTGACAGGATGGTTTTGGAAAGGAAAACAGGCCAAGTCCCTGGGGAATAACAGGAAGCCAGTCTGGGTCTAAAAAGTAGCATTGGCAGCCTTATCAGTCTAAAGGCTTCTTGGAGAAAGCATCCCCAGGGTGCTGTGCTGCTAGAATGGCAGCCTGCCCTCCTGCAGGCTCCGAGCCCTCCCTCGCTCTGATGAAAGGACTGGCCTGAAACACCCTCAATCAATTCCCCTTTATCTCTTCTCTTCTCTTCCTGAGGGAGGATAATCCTCTGTTTTGCAGTCTCTTCACATCCAGCATGTAGCATCTATTGATTTTTATAGTTGTTTTTGCCAGTCGATATAGTCATTGAAGGAGAAAGACCTGCAGGTCTGAAGTCCTGAACTTGAGGGAGGAGTTCAGACTCCCGAAAGCAACCAGTTCTTTTAAAGCAATCTGTTCTTTCCTTTTTTTTTAAAGGGCCAGATCCTATAGGATACAGTACACCAGTGGTCTTTGAGGGACACGTAGTTATTCTGGTTTACTTCTTCTATTCCTTTTGTATCATCCCCCAAATAAAACTCTCCTCCTGATTATTTATTTACCAGACCACATGGTAGCACAATGTTTCATCAGACACCATCCCTTATTATAGGTTCTTAGGTGAGGAAAGGCACAGACATAATTGCAACAAAAGGTCAAATCATAGCATCTCAGATTTGAAATAACTATTATTTAGGCATTTGTGGCTCATGAAACACTTTCTCCTTTGTTACATAGTTCAATTTTTACACGGAATCAGTGTTTTATGGATTAGGAATTTGAGCCATGGAGGGGAGGTTATTTGTTCAATCAGAAAATATCCACTAAGCAACCTCTCTGGGTCGAGTACTATTCTAGGTGTGAGGGATCCAGTGTGACCAAAAGAGGGAGCTCCCTGCCTTCCTGGCACTTCTTCACAGCTAAGGAGTTCTGGAAACAAACTTGAACTCAAGTCTTCTGCTGTAAGTGCAATAAGAGGAGGTTCGGAGGCTATGTGGCGTGAAGATTTGCCACTCCACAACTGTGTGATCTTGGGCACATAGTTCTTCAAGGCTCCATGTACAATAGAGATAGTGCTTGTTCCTGTTTCAAGGGATTGCTGAGAAGTTTAGAGTCTGTGGAGGTAAATGCCTGACCCACAGTAAAGACTCCATAAAGGACAGTTGTCATCACCGTGGTGATGGAACACCCACAAATGCTTGGACTTAGGAGATATTGCTTTCTATTTGGGGAGGGGATCAGAGAAACCCTCTGATACGGGCATTTAATGCTCACATCAAGGTAACCTCCTTGTGTTTCTCAATCTGTTAGAAAATACTTCTTGAGGCCCATCTAACAATTTTTTTTACATAATGATATTACTTTCCCACTAGAAAACTTTTATTCCCAGATGTTTGGGCCCAAGTCAGCATAATGAAAATCTCAGAGTCCAAAAAAAGAAGACAAGCCGAGTAAGATGATGCAGAAATGCAAATAAATATGAAATTGGGTCCAATCCTTTTACAAACCCTCCTCCAAAGTAACATATAAAGAGTGGGCTCTGGAGTCAGATGGGAAGCCTGCATTTGAACCCTGGTTCCTTCATGTACTAGCTGTGTGCCTTGAATAAGTGCAGTAAACCCTGTGGGTCTTAGTCCCTCGTCTATGAGTTGGGAAGAACAACTCCTGCATTATGGGAACAATACTTGTAAAGCACTTAATATGGTGCCTGGCTAACAAAGGAGAGCTGAAAAAATAAAATGAATGCACCCAAGACTGGTTTCTTCTTGCATACTCTCTTTGGCTGATGTCACAGTGTGGGGGAAGGATCCCTGTATCCAGCCCTGGGCTTGCCCCAACTCAGGAGATGGCCATAGGCTAGTCCATTGCCCATTCTTGGTTTCCATTTTCTCCTCTGTGAAATGAGTACTGGCTCCTAACCTGTGTTTTTGAACTTTTCAATAGCTCAAGGGTGGTCCTGGAAGCTGCTTCAGGTATTTTCATTATTCTAAAAAGCCTGCTGGGTATCATACAGGTAGGATCAATAAAAGTACACAGGCTAGGAAAAATGATACTTTTCTTATATCACTTTTTGGTTTAAAACCTTCCATGGCTCTCCATTTCCCTTGGGGTAAGAGCCAGTGTCTTTCCAACATCCTACACAGTCCTGCATCATCTTTCTTTCCCTCAGCCCCACCACCTTTCCTGACCCTCTACAGCTCTCTCCATGGATTCTGTCCAACCACATTGAGTGACTGTTCCTCAGATACTCTAGTCCTGCTTCGGTATTCCAGCCTTTGCTTAGAATGCACATCTTAGCATTACATCTGTATAGATCACTTGTACCTCCTTTAACTAGTACCTTCTCCACAGATGTTGTACTCTGTTTTAAATTACAGCCTCTCCTCTCCATGTTTATCACCACCCCTCCTCAGCATCTCCATGGCTACCTCTCTTATCTTGCTTTCCTTTTTCCAATAGCACTTATCATCATATAATATACCACATGATTTACTTTTTTTTGGTAAATTTTGTTTTGACTTCACTTTTGCACTAGAATTTATACCCATGAGGAACTGGAATTTTTTTTTTATTTTTTTTTATTTTTATTTTTTATTTCAGCATAATATGAGGGTACAGATGTTTAGGTTATGTGTGTTGCCCTTGCCTCCCCTCCCCCCCTCAGTCCAGGTTTCAAATATGTCCATCCCATTGCGTGGTGCACATTGCACTCTTTGTGTACACATATACCCGTCCCCTCCTCCCCCCTCCCCCTCCCCCCTGCCCAATATCTAATAGATGTAATTCTTATATATGCACTTATGTGTTGATCCGTTAATACCAATTTGATGGTGAGTACATGTGGTGCTTATTTTTCCATTCTTGGGATACCTCACTTAGTAGAATG
>CAUYSK010075648.1:0-27801 GCA_963575035.1 Avahi laniger
TTAATCCCCGATACTTGGGATACTTCGGTTGGTGTTTTGCTTGGGCACAGGTGTTTGTGGGTGTAGTGTGCTGTGATGATGCCACTGCGCTCTAGCCTAGACAACAGAGACCCTGTCACACAAAAAAAAAAAAAAAAAAAAAAAAAAAAGGTGGCAACTAAACCAGCCCCTCACACTGCTATGAAAGCCAACTTCTCCGTTGTATGTCCTTGGTGTTACTTAAGTGCTTCTGCTTAAGTTGGTGTCAGTGGCAAGGTATACTTTATCAGAAATGAAAAAGAAGGATTAATTTCACAATAAAATAAACATTTACAAGAAATAAAACCTCTTTACTCATGGTAGTAGCTTGTAGAATTAAAGCTCTCTTTCACCCCTTAACCCCCATAGGTTGGAACCTTAAGGAAATTACAGTTCTGACTTCTTTATGATGCTGCCTCACATATAGTCCCTATCTTATTTCTCTTGGATATGGTCCACCCAAGTAGCATGACCACCCTGTCACAGGGGGAAGCAGTTCCCAGCAGTACGGCCCTGTGTTCCATAAATACTCTGCCAGCCCCACCTGAATATGTACACCAAGGTTATACATGAATGTTAAGTGCAGGGAATGCCTCTGTAATTGGTGATATTTAAATATACGTTTTGGACACGCATGGGTGTTCTCTCTCTCTCTCTCTCTGTCAAGTATAGACACACACACACACACACACACACACACATATATACACATGTGCTTCTTAAATTCATAAGGCTTCTTTCAAAAACAAATAACAAAGAATATCTGTTTTCTGGGAAAACCTTACAATTTTTCTTAAAGATTATCTCACAAATTATTGATAAGATTCAATTTTGAATCACTATATTCAAATTATTGAGACAACTCTAAAATTAAAAATGTAACCCCGTTCTAAGACTTGAATCCTTTCTTGTTACTTACAGGTATAATTAAAATATAACTTGATTTTTAAAATGTTCCTGACATTAAAATGTCCAAATGTGTTCTTTATCTGAAGAGTTAGATTTTGAAACACTTTGGGAAGTTTTTTTGTTTGTTTGTTTACAGAGTTTTGTTTTGAAAAGAGCTCGTGAAAATAAATAATTTGATCGTTATTATTAATAAATTAATATTATTATTTATATTAATATTAATTTATTAATAAATAAATATTATGTATTTCTTCAAGAGAAATATGGAGTTGTATATCAACTAGATTGGATAAAAAGTTTGTATTTGATGTGTGTAGCTAACTAGATTTAAATGAACCTTAAAAAGTATCCCCAAAGCAAAGTAAAACCACACAGGTGACAGGTGTGGCCTAAAAAATATATCTGAAAGTAATTATTTAACTATATGATGATAAATATCGTCATCTCGACTGAATTAAGGAGTATCAAGCCTGGATCATCTCAAATTCTACAAAACTGCCAGCACAGCAATTAAGTCCCATGGGGGAAAAGTATGTGTGGGCTGAAACTTTGGACTAAAAAAAAGAGTTAAGTGTCTGATAAAAATGGTTTACTAGAATCATTTGTTAATTAAAATTATGTTATTATTTATCTAAGATAGCTGTGGGCAATTACACGAAGCAGAGTTTATGTTCATTCTTCTCTTTTCAAAATAAGAGAATGTTTTGCTTCGTGTGCTTTGTGTTTAAGCGTCGGGATATTGGGGTTATATAAATTAATTGTATCTTTGCAGCACTGACACGAATAGACTCTTTAGGAATAACACGTTGAAGTAGGGATGGCTTTTTTTTCTTTTACCACCCACATTATGTTATGAGTAGCACAGGGTATTTAAATGCTTTGGCACAGAACATACATAAAAAGCTGATCTTGAAAATACCATTATCATTATTTATTTTGAAATTGACACTCTGCTCTATTTTAAGGCTTACACCCAGTTTTATCTATGTGTCTCAGATAATCCAACACATTCATAAGAACTGGCCCCCAGTGTCTTTTTTTCCTTCACCCCATCCCTGGGTCTTTCCCTTTAATTTTTTGAGGAAAAAATAAAAGGTGAAGAAAACATGGGTCCAGAAAAAGACATCAACTGAGGAATTTTGTTTATTATGATTGGACAGCTGCTGTTGGCCTAGTAGGGATCATTTTATGTTTTATTTTGATTGAAGAGATATCACTTTGCCAACCATAATTTTTATAATTTAGCTTTTCAGTCGAAATGAAATGACCTTTAGATTTTCTTTCTTTCTTTTTTTGTTTTTTTCCAGCAGATGGTTGTTCCCCCAAAAGTGTCATTATCTGGCAGATGATTATTCTACTACTTTAAAAGTGACTAATTTGATGTTACTTTAATGGACTCTTCTTTTTATCCCACCTTGGCTGAAACCCACATATTGGCTAAACACGTTTAATCTAGCAGTACGAAAATGTCCCTTGGGGATTCTAGGGGAAGGAATCTGGCCCTTGGTCTTGGGTCTTGGGAAAGATGCTATTGATGTCTTTATTTGACAAAGATTTTTACTTTTGAATTAAAGAGATACTTCAAAAATATACTCAAAAAAGTAATAAACATGAGCAGACCTACTGGCCTCCTCCAGACTTTGGTTTTGTGATGTGGGCAGGGCTGATGCCATATTCATTTCTGTGTTCCCAGTACCTGGACCATAATATTATAAAAACTCATCATGTTTTTGGTCTAACCCTCTCCCACCTGAGCTATTTTGGCCAGCTCAAATTCATCTTATTTTGACTTCAATTGAAATGCTTATCCTTTCACCTGTCTCTGTGACTTTTGACTGTTTTGGAGGGTCACCGTTGTTTAGACGTCCTGGAATGGATTTGCGTACTGAGCCTTTTAAAGTTCTAGGTTGTAAAGCTGAGTTTTACCTTGATACGTCTAATCGAAGTTAGAACAAAAGCTGATACTGAGAAAGAACTCATAACCACTTTAGGATGGACATCTTTCCTGGGTAACTTAGTTTGAAGTCATGGGGATTCCATTTTTATTGACTATATGCTCTTAATTCCTGAAGTGCTAGAGGACACATGTGACATCTTATGTATGACTATTTTGGGATGAAGTCTGGTATAAGGCGAATAAATAGAAATAGCACAACCAAGTGAATTTTGCCAATGACACATCAACATCTTTGCAAAACAAGTATTTGTGTCTCAGGTAGTTAGAGGAAAGTGAAAATTCCATTTATTGGCAGGATTTCTAAAGAGGGAATGGCTGATTAAAAGATCAATTGGTCGATCTTCCAGAACTACATATGTTAGGGGTTAAAAGTAAAGACTCTACTTGTTCCAGTGTAGAGTTTCATTCCATCAAATAAAATGCTGCAATATATTCTCCCAGGATCACAAAGTGTTTCTTACAGAAGTAAGAAGTCAAAAGGTACCTTAGTCTCCTGAAATTAGGTACATTCCAAAACACCTGGTTTTGGAGATTAGAATTCATCAGTTTCTAATTAGAATACATCATTCTAATGATCAGAATACATCCTTAATTTGGATTGATGAAGAAGGTATTTCATGTAGTCATATACATGCTAGTATGGGGTTCTGGAAGCAGAGAAATTGCTGTCCAGCTCCACTCCACATTCATTCCCATAATATTTATGAATTTACCCCTGACATCTGTGGTTTCACTCAATCCATCCCTGCACTTACGCTCTCATAGCATTACCTTGAATTTCCATTTTTTTTTTTTTTTACATTTCTGTTTCCCCCACTAGAATGTGTCCTTTATCTCTGTAGCCTAGTTTATAGAGTTAAAAGCGGGGCTCTGAAGCCAGACTACCTGGGTTCAAATCTTAGCTTCTTCAATATCAGCCTGCATGAACTTGGGTGAGTTACTCATCTCTCTACCTCAGTTTTCTCTTCTGTAAAATTTAAAAGACAATATACCAATATACCTACCTCATAGTGTTGTTATGAGGATTAAATGAGCTAATTTACATAATTAGAATAGTTCCTGGGATGTAGTAAATGTTAAATAAATGCTAGCTGTTCCTGGCACATAGCATTCATTCAACAAATCTTGGTTGAATGAATAATTATTAGAAATGTTTGGAAAAGCATCCCTTACTGTTGAGTTGATATGAACTTTTTACGTTGGCTGGTGCTTATAGGAACGAGAAGGTTCATTTGAAGATGGTTTGAAACTATGGCTATTAATATTTTCTTATTTGATTGTGTGAATCACTGTATTTATACATAAAAAGATGCTCTCCTGCATGGTCTTTTTTTGTTGTTGCATTATCTGTAAATACAGTATATTAGACCTGTTCAGGAGCTATGGTATCAGCATCATTAATTAAGTTGCCATCCATACTATAATGCTATGCTAAGCATATCCACCGACCTCATAATTTTATCCTTGCTATACGTAATTGTAACACCTTTAGTCAGGCCAAGTGTGTTCAGTTTGAGCCTGGGTTTCAAACTAATCAGACTCCTTTTATACTGAAGTGGTATCTCTGGCAAGAGATATTGTTCCCAGATTTGACTCATGACAAAGCAGTTAATTTTGCAGATAATGGAGATGTGTATTGGAGATTAAAACAAAGAACAATTAGCACGTATATTAGCTTGGACCATGTTTATACTTTGTTATCAAGCGTCATCATTTGTTTGAAATAAGATCTCCTGCATTTATCTGAGTCATAGAATCCGGCAGAGAGAGAGATAAGGTGTTTAAATTTCTCTAATTATATTTAAATTTTGGCCTCTTATATTTCACAGCAGGAATCTGCTTCCCAGTCAGGGTTTTAAAAAATGATTTTTATAATTATCTTCGGGTCTTAATGATTAATCTTCACAACAGAACCATAAACCTCAATAAATGAAATGTCTTCATTTTGTGTGTTAGGTCCTGATTCTTCAAAAAATTATATATGCTTTGAAAATAGTAAGGTCCTATCTATAGCTAAATTAGCATGTGCTACAATATATTTCATCTTTTTTATCTTTAAAAATTCTTTAAATGTAGTGAATGCTTGCTATTAATAAATCAAATCAAATATTTAAAAGGGTATAAGGTAAAAAAGGAAGAGTTCTTTCTCATTCTAATTTCGCTCTTCTGAAATTATTGCTATTAAAGTTTTTTCTCCCTTTCTGTGTTCATACTAACACACATACACAGAAATAAGGTGTTTTTTTTTAAATAAATGAAATCATGTCATGTTTATTATCATTTTGCAATTTGTCCTTTCTCATTTCACAATCTTTATAGGATGTTTCCAAGTTAGCACATAAAGATGTACACATTCTTTTCAATGTTTACATAGAATTCCATTGTATAGTTTTACTGTGATTTATTTAACCTTCCCCTCTCTTGGTGGACATTTAAGTTAGCTCTAATTTTTTTACCATTATAAACAATGCTACGATAATCGTCTCTATACCTATCTCTTTACACTTTTATATGATTATTTCCATATATAGATTTTTAGTAGCAGGTGACTGGGTCATACGTTGGATATTTGGGAAATATTGCCAATGTCTTTTCTGTCTCCCTCCTGCCTCTGCCAAATTTAAGCAGGTTGGATCTTCCACGTTCATTGGCACTGAGGAAGAATGTTCCAATTCTGAAATCGGAGAGAGAGAAAAAAATAACGTCTTCAGGGCTTTGGTTTCCAAAAGCTTAAATCCTTAGGGGAATGCAGAAAACTCCTGGCAAGGACCAAATGTGCGGGAGACGTACCGTAAAAGACTGCAGAACTTCTGTTTTAGGTTAGAAAAAGTTTCTCTGGCATGGTGGAGAAGGGGAGCTGAAGGGGAAGCAAGGACAGTGGAGGCATTTGTAAGGTCCTAGTAGCTGGCCATACCCTATGTTTTCCAGATTATAATCTCAGAGAGGAAGCCCTGCGTAGGTGGCCAGGTGCCAGAGAAGGAATGCGGTGTGTCCTATAGAGCCAAATCTGCCCAGAGGCAACCTGGCCAAGATTCCAAGGTCCCAGCTTGGTGAGGAAGTGGCATAATTATTCCCATACCCTCAAACGTGGCATGAAAGGAGCAGAGAAAGTTGCTGGACATAAAGGAGCCATGTCACCAGGAACAAGGGACATCTCATCAGTGACCCACCTAGGACAACAGCTGAAGACAGGGTGAGCCAGTGGCTTCCTGAGAAGATGCTCATGTGGACTGATGACTACTTTGAGGATCATGTACCTCCCCTTCCTCCCCAAAATCTTGATAGGACATCAACCTTAGAAAATACTCCAGGGAAAGGGGGGAAACCTGAATTGACTGAGATTGAGTTTTTGTGATTCAGTAAAATATCTAAGATTGGGTGCTGAGATTATTACCTGTTCCATAGGATTTGTGCATTTAAAATGTTTTATAGTGTCTGCAATTTTTTTTTTCTTCCCAGAAAAAGTTAGTCCAATTTATACTCCCACCAATAATCTACCAGAGTACCTATTTCTTGGATCCTGGCCAACACTAGATGCTATCTTTTAGAATGTTTTCTTTTGCTAATTTAATAAGAGAAAAATGCTACCTCATTGTTTTAATCTGTATTTCTCTGGCTATTGGACAGCATCTTTTCATACGCTTATTTCTTATTTATATTTCTTCTGTGAAGTGCTCGCATAGTTTATTTTATTCTTTTGTATTGTTTGATGATGCATTTTATCTTCCACTTAAAGACTAATTACTGGCTAATGACATTTACTGATGTTTAGTCTTTAGACATTAGCCTTCAATGCAAAAGGGGACATATCATTACCTTTGTTCCTCAAAGGTAATTACTGATCCATTATAGAATCAGTCTTTTGAACAATTCCCATCTCATTATTGTCTTAATTGTTTGAATGCCTTAATGAAAGACATTATGATTTTTATATAAAACAATTTGGGGGGAGGGTAGGAGAGACATTGACAAATGTTTCCAGTTATTTTCTTATTTTTTGTTTCTAATGAAAAATAATATTTTAAAAATACATCATCGATTTCTTAAATCAGAAGAACAAGATTACAAAGATTATGACTGGCTGTCTTTCTCTGAGCTCATTTCCAGTGGATTTAAATTCGATTTACAAACCTATTTGCTTGTGTTATTTTGCTTAAATTCTTCTTCAAGAGTATCCCTTCTCCCTACCTTCTGACAAATTTCTGCTTGATACTTTGGTGATCCTTTTAAAGCTTAATACGCATCATTGGCCAAATGGTAATTCGCTTAAATTGCATACTCCAGGGGTTTAGCATTGAGAAATGATTTGCTTAAAAGGTAAGAAAACTGATGTGTGAGTGTGCCGGTCAGTGGCAGAAGCACCCACAGTCCAGATCTCTCTGCACTTCTCTCCAGTACTTGCCATACTCTCTATTTCTTAGTGCGCTCTCTCTGTGTTTAATAAGCTCTGAAAAGTAGACAGTTTGAAGAGCTGCTAGCTGTTCAAATAGAAGCCAGGTTGTTAGTCTTTACCATCTGAAAGCTGCTTTGATGATCTCTGTAAAATGAACTCGTGGACACCTACCACACGATTGGCACCCTTGTAGCAGTCTCAGCAGAGATCAAAGCTGGTCCGCTGTGTGGAGGCAGCTCCCTGAGGACAGTGTTGAAGCCTCCTGGCAGGCTCTCTTTGCTGGCTTTGCAGTGCCACTACCTGTGCCTGCTTGCTGGAGAACACCACTACCTGTCCTGGGTCCATGGATTAAAGAGGGCTTTCAGTGTTCAAACCCATTCTCTGGCAGCTGGAATGCTAAGTGTACTTAGAAACTATAACCAACTCTATTAATTTTAAAATGAAGCAAGAATACCACCGCTTTACTTTCTCTAACACTGTCCCTTTGTCTCTTCTGGGCTGAAGCTGTTCTTTTGGCTGTCATTTACCATGGTTGAAATGACTTAAAATGTTATGCAATGGGGCACCACGATGGGCATCTAGGAACAGAGAGCTTTCTGGTTATCAGAATTGAGGCCTAATGCTCACCAGGAGGGTTGAGAACATACATATGTTGCCCTAAAACCACTTTTATTCCTCTTGCCAGCAAGATCCCATATTCTTACCTAACCTGGTAAATGCCTGGCATTTAGCATGGACAAGAGCCTGTTTTATTGAAGTTGACTGTACCCATATAAGTAAAGGCTGGAGCTCAAGCACTTTATAAAGGTGCTTTTAGACTATTTTTGAGAATATCAAATATAAAGCAAAAATTCTTAGACATTGTCCTCATCATTCTTAATTCAGAAGGCAGGAAGTATGGAATGTTCCAATAAAGCAGATGCCTCACTTGGTAACTTAATTTGTTGTTTTCTTTTTCTTTTTTTTTAACTTCAGAATATTATGGGGATATAAACATTTTGGTTACATATAATGCCTTTGCCTCGCCCAAGCCAGGGCTACAAGTGTGCCCTTCCCCCATACAATGCGCTCCGCATCCATTAGTTGTGAGTTTACCCACCCACAAAGGAGTGGTTTTTTTGGGCAGCCAGACAAAGGTGTCCTGCCCCGGAGCTCCCTAAGAAAACTTGTTTCCCTCATAGGAGTCCAAATTCTTTTCTGCAGGCTTGAAAGCTAAAGAAACGTGACTCAAAAACTAACAGTGTGGGCCCCCACAGCTTGGGCAACTAAATCTTCAGACATAACAAACTCTGTACGAGCCTTTCATTTTTTATCAGTCTGGGGACAGAAGCTAGATAAGCAGGGGAAAATACAGAGATAAAGGAACTCTCCCAAGTAGAGGCTGTGGGAGGTCATTTTCTAGAGTGATGACTAGGAATATTGTAGATTGGTGAAGTAAGACCTCTCCTTCATGTGGATATTGTGACATCCTTGCAGAAAAATGAAAACATGGCACGCTGTGTATACCACGGCATATTTAACATCGACAAGTAAGGGCTTCAAAGTGCGGTGGGATTGTCTGAGGCAATACACCCTGCAGGTGTGTAGTTAGCGGCAGGCTAACTGGGTTCCTGGAAACGAACGGAGGAAAACAGAGCTGGCGTTTTGGCTCCTTGCACATCTGCTAGTGCTGAGTTCACGGATGGAAACAGAAGCGAGCTGCGTTCCGAAACTGACGGGCAGAATTCCTGGTTAGCACAGAGGAGAGCTGGAAGCAGGTAAAGAATGGGTGTGATTGAATGGTGCCTCGCCTCGTTGGATTAGCCCGTGACTTGCTGTTCCCATCGCCTGCTGATTCCTCGGTTTTCTATTCACCAAACACTTAATTTTTCCAAGCTTTTAAATATATAGTCTTCCCTGATGCCACTGATAATATGAGATATATAGTGCAGTAATGGTGTCCTCATTTAAAGGTGGAGAAACTGAGACCTAGAGAAGTGAAAGTGCTTGCTGAGTCCCACTGAGGGGGACCGTGTGGGCAGAGCTGAGGCTGCACTCCAGGCCTGGAAGCAAGTCCAGAATTCCCTCTGCGATGTGTCTCCCTGCCACATGCAGGCCCGCCTTAGTCAGTCACTCATCTGCAAGCTTTAATTGCCTCTACTTCAGAAACGAAAGCGAAACATCCCCCGTAAAAAAGAAAAAGAAAATGAAACCTTTACATTTAAAGTTTTTTTTTTTTTTTTGTTTAGACAGGTAAAATATACTCATAGTAGAAAATGCTAGAAAATACAAATAAGAAAAAAAAAAGAAAATGGGTGTCAAGATATCACCCATAATCTCACCACATAGTAACTGCCCATATTTTGGGAACTATGCTGCTTTTTTGATTGTGTAAATACCGTACATTTAAAGAAATTTTAACTTTTTTTCCTATAAAATAGATGAGATCATTTGGTATAGAATGGTACTATTTTTTTTTTTAAAGAATTCACCTACAGTATTGAGAAAAATCTGTCAAAGTCAGTATTTCAGACGCTTATACGATATGTACACTTCTATGGCTGCCTGCTTTTCCATTCTACAGGGTAAGACTGTATTTCATTTTCCTTTAGTGTTTTCAAGTTTGCTATACCATAAACAATGCCTCAATGACTATGCTAGTGACTAAATTCTTGCACACATTCGTGTTATTTCCTTGGGATTCATTTCTAGGATTGGAAGTGTCAAGTCAAAGAATAAGTGCATTTTTACAGTTCCTACCAGGAAATGATGTATGAGAGAGCCTATTTCCCCATCCCTTCAGCAGCACTGCATTTTACAATTAAAATAAGACTCCAGATACTTTATGTAGTTGCAAAAAGGAGGCAGCCAGAACTGAGTTATGAAGGAAACTCTTCCCCAACTTGCATATAATTTATAAGCAAATAAGCACAATACATTCTTTTTCCACTTACCTAACACCAGAGGATCAGCTACTGTAACAAAACGAGATCCATAAGAGGGAACATTAAGGAAGATTGCACTCAATCCACACTTCAAAGGCGCTAAGGAAACACAACCAAGGAAAAATCTAATCCATTAGTGGCCCATGGCCATATACCTTCTCCTATAATCCCTTCATCTTTTACAAGTTAAGTAGGGTTAAGCCAGGTCAGCACTTGGAAAAAGGCTCTCTGAAGAAATCCTAAGTACCACATAAAGTGTTGTTCATGATTGCATAAATGTCAATCCTGTGCGAACAAACATGTATAGAACTTTCCAAAATACCTGCTTCATAGTGGAAAAGTTCTGTTTACTTGTTTATTACTGAGGAAGAGAGAGTGGGAACTAGCTGGGATGATCTCTCTTTGGTTTGTCAGATTTCTTGGAGAGCTTGTGAAGCAGTTGGAACAGCTGCACCTGATGGCTGGGGTAGGGAAATTAACCACCACGGTTCCTGGTCCAGAGCGAAGATCTCCATTTTTTTCTGTTGCAAGATGGTTCAAGAAAGCACTAAGGGATTCCAGCTGGGATGATCACATTGCACTTTCAGGCTGTCAGCAGAAGTGAAATGAAGAGCTGATACAATTATCTAAGTACTTCAGGAAAAAAGAAAAAATGGAGAAAGAGACATTCTCCACAGGGGATTGCAGTCTTCAGTAGGCTGCCTCCCTGCTCAAAGACTCCACCAAATAACACACACCTTTTCCTTCACCCCAATGGATGCCTCTACAGAAAAATGCAGAGAAAAAATGTCACGAAATGAAAGGGGGGCAGGAAAACACTGCAAGGCATAGCTTCTTGAACCTCTAAAGGGTCAGTTGTGATGGAATCAGGTAGGAGGGCTGTTTAGAGAACTGAGGTGCAACACGTGACTCCTTTGTGTTTGGCGTGTGTTGGGGTGTTTTATGGCACTGTTAGACTATTGAAATCCAATTTGCAATTCCAGTGTTTTCCAGAAGAACTGTGATCCCCAAAGCATTATGGATCGAACTGAAAGCAAATTTTAAAAAGCCACCCCAAGAACTGGGTTACACCATAAATTAAGAAGATAGTTTTCTATTAAATAGTAGTTTCCATCCTGAAGTAGAAAAGTTTCAAGTGCTCTTAACAAAAATAGATGGATCATTGCATTTGATTGATAACTGATAGGTTCAAAAGGTAATTGAAAACAAAGCACAGCAAATGAGTGGAGAGTCATTATATATGAAGAGTTTTGTTTTTAACTTTAAATGCCTATATTATTCATTTAATGATCATATTGACTTTATACCTACTAAAAGTTCTAGAATGAATTAAGTCAAAGCAATTAGAGTTGGCTATAGTTTTTCAATCATGTTTTTAAAAATCCATGTATGCAACATATCATATTTTTTATATGGGAAAGTATTTTCCAGCACTTAATTTTAACCATGGTACAGAATATTATTCAATATGTTTTCATAAATAAATTAGAAAATGAATGAACGGCAGGTAAGGAAGAACTAACTTCAGCAACCTGTGGATTAACAATGATATGCTCACAATGAATACTTAGTTTCCAATAGACAAAAGAAATGTCTTACACCAAGTGCCATTAATGAATTCACTTGTCGATTCAACATTTCCGGAGCATCTTTGATGTGCCACATATTACGCTAGATGCACAAAGCACTAAGTTGAATAGACAATTGTATCTGTTCTCAGTGAGTTTACTTAGTGTCCTTATCTTCTCCAACTAGAATTTCTCCAACGTCTGAGGGATTTCACATTTTCTATTTATGTCTTCTTGCTGTTGTATTAAAGGAGTCCCAGAGAATTAAAGAATCTGCTTTTAAGGGTTGAAAGACTGAGATAAATACCTTTAAAGGGATAATGGCACTCTAAATCTCAAATCCTTTTCCAATGGCTTCGGGAATAGATGGAAGGGAAATGGTGCACTAGCATTGGATAGCTTCTTGGAGACAAGGTTTGAACTGAACAATACAGCATCAAGCTGCTGGTGTTTGGATCCCATCTGTTAATAACTACACAACACTATTCTAATCAAATGATATAGTGATGCCCTTTAGGCACATAGGAATCCTAATCCTTGTTTCCCAACAAAATTTTAAAATGGCTCTGCTGGCTCCCTCAATTTCTCCTAGGAGGATTAGCAAGAAAAAGACTTATTTACTTTACTTCCTGTTCTCAACAGCTGGGGTGAGTTGAATGGGCTTTTAAAGCATTTTAGAAATACTAAGTATATCACTTATACAGAATTTTAAAGTCTGCAACATTTTTTAGGATAGAAAACTATTAAATAAATGGGATATTTTTTATGACACCAATTATTTATCTTGCTTAACATCACTATTTCTATTCCCCAGGAGGAAACAAATGTTGTGGAGAAATAAATTCCTAACAATAAGGGAAAGACTATTAGCCTAATGTAAATGGCTGTTATTTTTTTCTATTGCTCAAGGGAGAAGGTGTCTCAAAAAAGTGATCTGATACCAGCGAGCAGGCCTGGTGTGTCCAGGGCAGTGTCACAGTGTGTTCAGGTGTGGGTGGCTGCACAGACTGGTGACTTTAGAGCCAGTGCCCCTATGGGAAGGACCTACTGAAGCCATCACGGTTTTGGTGTCTTGTTGGAGTGGTAGATTAGACATATGAAACTTTGGCCTGTTTTCTTTTTGAAAAATATATTTTTCTAATGCTGAAAATATCGAATTTATTTTCACAGGCGAAATCCTCAGGGAAATGAGGAAATGGGCCATAAATTCCTTTTTTAAGTATCCACCAGTGACTCTATTCTGTTTATTTTAGGTTTTAACTTGCACTGGGTCCTTCGGTCTCTTGCCCTAGCCCAGTTAATTTGCTGCTGTGCATGTTACAAAGCAGATATGCCAATTCTTCAGGAATAGGGTTTAACATTCAGCTGTCTAGGCCTGAAAAACAACAAATGTAAGATAATAGGAAGAGGCTAGTTTGACAGTGAAATAAGTCAGGTTCATTTCAGTTGACAGAGAAGGAAAAGTTACGCATCAAGGAAAATCTAAATGGCTTTATTAGACCACTAATTTTCTAAAATTCTTTTTACTTCTATAATGTCCTCCTCTCCTTGCTCTTTCTGATGGTTTACAATTAGATTTATTTCTCTGTAACACACAATTAACTTATGACCATAAGCCTTTATTTCCTAAGACATATTGTTTCATCTTTTTATTTTTACTCTATATCTTTTGCTTTTACACTTAAAAGAACCTTAATTTTCTTTTTTAAAGTAAATACAACTTCAAATAGACTGAATTCTCTTTATTTAAAAATGTAATCAATGCTTGCCTTCTCTATTTCTTTCTCCCATATTCTGTCTACTCAAAAACATTATCAACTATCTTAAGAGGAGTGATTTAAAGGGTTGACAGAAGAAACTCCAAAGAAGGCACTAAATCTTGTCATGACAGCACATTTGTCACTGATGGCTGTACTGTGGAACAAGTTCAGCCCATTGTACATGGAAACCTCATACTAGGTTGGCTTTAGATAACAGTTCCCTAGAAAGAATTACCTTATGACCATCTCAGAATACTGTCCAGAATACTCTCCAAACCCCGCTCCAGACTCTCTCCAAGTTCCCAGATGTTCTTCACCCACTGGTCCTCCCTCATCCGTCACTGCTCATCATGGGCAAGAATGGACCCCCTGCCTCCTTTGAATAGAGCCCTCCACTTTTCGTGTCCTGCATGTATTTTTACTCAGTTTTTCTTTTCATTGTATCCCACCTTTCAGACAAATTGAACAATGTTCTTTCCACATTTTCATGCCACTGTTACCTTAAGCCTTCTCCAGGATTCACTTCATATTTCAATTTCTTCCACACTCTTTCTCTAGCATGTGAACATCTGAGATCTTCTCCCTCGAAGAAGGGTAGTAGCAATTACTCCTGGCAGGAAACATCAATGACTTTGAATACTTTGCTTTCATTCCTTGTAAACAGTTAAATTATTTTTTTAAACCAAACATTTGTTTGAAGTGTAACTTAGAATTTTTACTTAATTTTTGCCGTGTTCGTCAGTGCCACGTGGAAGAAAACTGAGGCAGAATCAGACGATCTAGTGAAAACTAGATAGTTAGGAGATGTCAGCTGGGGTTGGATGAAGGATGTGGAATATGTCATCCCCAGGGTGAGATATTGGTCACTCTATCTGGGGTTAATATTGCCCTGCTATTCCAATTAAGAGAAGACAGGGGCCATCTCCAAGAGTGAAGTGTCCGTAATCTTTGTGATAACAGCTGGCTTCATTGGAAATTTTTCCCTGGTATAGATGTGTGATCTGTCTTTGGCAATGGAAGAGTTGCTCAGTTTTCCAGAGCTTTCTGGTGCTGTTGTCAAAGAGTAGCTAAAATGTGGTGGGTCAGAGGCTGGGAGGAAGGAGGCTGAGCTTACTCACCCTACTGACAAAAAGCTTCACTGGATGTGACGGCCACAGACATCTTCAGCTGTAGACCTGTGTAACCTAGCAAACATGGAACAAAAAGAAGCCAAGGGTGTGATGCAGGAACAGGGTAAGAAATTACCGGGGAAATGGAAATTGGAATCACTGGATAAGCAGGGAGGAAGGCAAAGATAGAGAGAATGTACACCTGGGAAGAAAACGTACAATGCATACACATGGACTTGGGGGGAGGTACCATACATTGAGTTCTAAGCTCCCTAGAGCCAATTCAAAAAGGAACCTTGTCAATTACCCAGTTGTCCCAACTGAACTCAAAGTGAGATGTAGACCTTTTCTTTTTTCAGGAGTCTATTTGTAAGTTTGTTCCCTGCCCCACCCCCAACCCAGGCAACAGCGTGTGGAGGGAGGAAGGTTTTGATGGGCACCTGGGTGAGAAGAGGGTGTTATAAGAACAGAGGACAGGACATTATGACGTCTATTAACAGCTTCAACTGGCCCCACAGGCTAATTCATGCCACGAAAGGAATCAGAAGAGTTAAATGAAGGCTCTCTTTACATGAGGGAAATTATGAGGACCAAAAGGAGCACAGTGTTACTTTATAGTTGGGATGCATCCTTTACAGTTGGATGCATCATCCAAGGCAGGGTAGAATTCTCCAGCAGGAGTGGTAGATGGTGAAGGGCAGGTGGGATCCCAGCAAAGATGGCAGATGGCCCATGGATGTGGCTAGTGCCCTGTGGACAGGCCCTGATGGGAGACAGAACACCCAGAAACTGTGTGTTCTTTTTTAAAAACACTTGAGACATCTATGGGACTTCCTGGAAATATTTGAGTGTGGGAGAACATTGCAGGAAAATGAATTCTTGAAAGGATAAATGTAGAGGCTCTAAAGGCGGTGAAGAGTTATGTGTTCTCTCCAAAACCTTCTTTGTACTCATAGGCTGTTACATTAGAGGATATTTGGATTATGCAGTTTACAATGTCCACAGGATTGGACACAGCAGATGCTCAGGAGATTGATAACTATTTTTGGTCCTTAGATCACACAGGAGTTTCTGTCACAGGCCTTGAGAAAGAGATGCTGCTATGATGGATATTTGTTGACTAACTATTTTGTGTCATTCCCACAGCCTATGGTACTAATTTCCCTTTGGAGAGCTCTGTGATTCTGAGAAAAATGATTCTACCTCTAAGTCTAAGGTGGAGCATATAACCCTGGCTGACCTAACCAATGCATTCTATCCACAGAGTATAATAATTAGTTAATGTTTGGGCATGTACTTTAAGCCATCTAATATAAGCCATCCAAATGGAATGATTTTCATCTCTTTTCCTGCAAATGTTGGAATATTCATGCTGTTATCAAAGAAATTAATGAGGAATTGTGTTATTTGGGTATGGTTGCAGCCATTTCGGAACCATGAGTTTAGTCAGTCTTAGGAAGAAAAAAGATGTTGGATACGTAAGTGAGTGGCTTGATTAAGATTCACTTGCGGTATACCTTCCCTGTGACATTTTTAATTACACGAGTTAGTGAATCCCCACTTACAGTTAAAACAATGAAATTTTCTGCTACTTATTGCTAAAAGTAGTCTTACTAGTAAATGTGTAAAGTACTGACCAAAATCCCCAATAACATTCTCAACACAGTGTCAAAGTACTCTACTTCCTTTAACAGGCAAGGGAAATTCCCAAGATACTATGAAACTGGACAAAATTGGTAAAGATGACTGAGCCTTCCCTCTGGAAGAACCGTAACTGAAGGGAATCCTATAAACCATATTCATTTGTATTTCAGGCTACCCCATTCCGGACTCTAGGCAGTGAGGGACTAGAGAACATGCCTATTTATTTTGCTTTAAGTCATGCTGAACATAGTATTATTTGTAAATAAACATCTAATGTTTAATTTCTTTTGGTAACAATAAGGTAACTGACAATTCACATGATACCAATTTGCTAGGAAACTAAAATAAGGAAAAGAATTTAGTTGAGGAAGCTTTCAGAATTAATGGAAGAGTGGGAGAGTTCAGTGGCATTCAAAGGGCTTACTGAGGCCAGCTACGTGCCAGATACTGAGACACGTTCTGGAGACACAAAATGAATAATTGCGGTTCCTGCCCTCACAGTGTTTGCAATCAAAGTCAGCACACGAGACAATAGAGGCAAATGAGTTTGTTGTCTCATGTGCTGACTTTGATAAATTGGCCATGGTTACCTGGGAACTTTATTGAAAGAAAGTCTCAGCTTGTGTTTTGGTTCAATCAGACAGAGCTACTGGATCCAGATTCATCTGTAGGCCATTAATAATATCTGCTGTGGGCACGAGAATGGGAATGGTGGAACAAGCTCTTCCGTTTGCTATCTCTGTCTAAGGGTGTAGAGTTTAGTTGTCAATTCCAAGTCCCATCTGCTTTCTACTAAGTCACTCCAATAACAAAGATTTAACTCTCATGTGCCTATGGTACTATACTCACAAGCGTAATACTTTGACTATGAAAATATGTCCATACCCAAGAACTAAAGATTCCAGGAAGAATTTTGATGCAAATTATGAAGGAAACTACAAGAACGTAAGAAACTTCTCCTGAAAAAAAAAATACTGTATGTAGTCTCTGTTTTGCTTCATTTTATAGGGAAACTGTTGGAATTTGTGAGTGAGACACTCATATTTTCTAACGACCTCTGAAAACGATGGACCTGGGTTGCTATGATAATGTGGGCAAAGCAAACACAGATTTTGTTGGACCTGATGATTTTGTACACTACGGTTTTTGCAAGGCAGTTTGCTGAATCTAAATTTCCTGAAGATCACATTTTCTCTAGTGGGACTTGGCCCAAGAAAGCAGTTCAAATTGGTTAGTGCAGATCAAGAAAAGAAAGGGTATTTTAGAATTCTCATGTCTCTAATTTAATTCCAAAATGTGAGTCTTGTACCCCCAGCACAGTTAAATGCTTTTTGTAGGATGATGAAGGGTAGTAGGAGGGAATTCAACCTGCCAGAACCACACAGATTTATGCCTCATAATAGCTACCAATGCGCTGCAGTAAAATTTTACGTTTCAGCTAAATTACTAATGACTTTCAGGCCCGTGCCAGAAATTTTAGAGTGGGCTTATAAAGGGAGATGAGAGAATGTACAGTCAAGCATTCCTAAGAGCAGGGTGTGTGTGTGCGTATGTGTGTGTGTGTGTTCGTGTGTTTTTCATTTGGGATTATGGGACACGTGCCCATCATTTTTTGCCATCTTGATTAAATGTAATTAGGTTCTGGCAAGCCACCCTTCCCCTCTCTTGGCCTCTGGGGTGTTTTTGCATTTTCACATGGGTTATCCGCAGGAGGTTAGAGCAGGAGATTACTTTGTTGCCTTATGCCTTTACTCCAGGGGTGGCCACATTTTTTTTTTTTTTTTGACGTATTGGGCTTCACAGTGATTTACAGATTAAGACTCTGGCCTGTACCGGGGCCAGCAGGACTGCTGTTCTCTCTCGCTGACACATCTCACTGCTTGGAACCAGTGGCTCTTTGCTTACCCTCTCATTATAGTTCTTAGCCCACATTTCCTTTTGGCACAGAACACTTGGTTATTTTGATGATGTGTTGGATTTGCCTCCTGCCTCTACCCCCTACCGGCTTGTGAAAATGACCACTGCCAGAGAAGCAGGTGATGGGGAGGGGAGCCACGAGCTTGGCACCCCACTCCCATTCCCCCCTTTCCCCCAGGGCGCTGAAAATTTCTTGGTTGGAGGAGAGTTGCTTTAGGAGAAGGCTCAAAGTGGCCAGCTTGCTTTGCTCACATTGATCAAGTCTCCCTTGAGGTCCCCCAGCCCCCACCCCAGCCCCTCATTCTGTGTTTGTCTCTTTTCTACCGCAGGATCATTAGAGAACGCAAGTGGCTCGCACCACCTTGGAGAGGGAAGGCGGAGCCTCCCTGGCTTGTGCTTGTTCTCATGTTGAGGGCACTGATCACTTCTTTCGATGATCTCGGGGTCCCCTTTGTCCATGTGTGATCCTTGCAAGTTGATGATTTTCCTGTGTGGGTGATGTTTACTCCCCGCCCCTGACTTTACACATGTGCAAAGTTGAAAATTAAAATATAATTAAATTACTTAAGAGCAAAAGCAGTTAAGACTTCTGTACAATAATTAAAAAGCCATAAAGGCCAGTGTTCATATATGGATTTACCCCTTGATTTTCATACTTTATTTTTTACTTGGAATTGCCCATATTTAATGCCATTTTGATTTTATCCTTTCTCATCTCTTTTACAATATAAACTTTTCATATTAGCTTAACAAAAATCTTTTTATTCAGACTCTCATACTTTGTGCTTTATATTTATTTGTTTGCTTGTTTTGCTGAGTCATTTTTACTGATTTCCATTGTGTCTTCATACTTTTAAAATTAAGGAAGTCCCAATTTAAGCTATTACCATGCAAAACTTTTCCACAGTGATGGCCATATTTCTAGTGGGTATGAGAGCCCAGGGACATGTACGAGCTTCCAAAGGATTGATTTCTACAGGAGTTTGCGTTACTGGCTTGAGACAGATTTTAAAGTTGTTAAAACCTGACAATTTATTAATATATTTTAATAATCATTGTTCTTTTGATATTTTTAGATTTCTCCAAATACGATTTTAAGAATGGCCTCCTCATCCTCTCTAACTAGGCTCCCATATTTTACAAATGAGGAAACTGAGACTTAGGCAGGTGAACATGCGCCTTAATGAGCTCATTCTAGTGACCACGTGTAGGGCTAAGCAAGTTCAGTATTGTTTCCACTTTGCTGTACTTAGCTATAATTAGATCATGTAGCTAGCATGACAGGTCACATAAGTAATAAATGCAAAGAAGATTTTCATTGTTAATTTAATTTTGGTAGGAGGCAAGTAGAAGAAGGGAAACCAACTCCTCCCTAACACATTTTCAAGCTAACATTAAAGCATTTATTTCTAAACCTGGGTCAGTTCTCCTTTTTCTAATGTTCCTCTCCTCACTCTTCCATACATTCTGGGTGGGGGGAGGCAGCCATGAAAGCTGTAGCATTTTTCATCAAGTCTGGCAGACAAGTCCTGCTGTGATGGAACCTGAGCTCTCCTGTCAAGGCTAATGTCCTAGTGCAGCACCTTACTGAGCCCTGAGGGTCTGCTCCTGACGTTGACTTAGGTGGTTTAGCTTTGGCAGTGAGACCCCCTAACACCTTCCTCCAAACCACCACCTCTGCTGCTGTGGGTTTCTTGTGGAACATCTCTCTGGCTTGGCTAACAGGTAGGGCTGAGTGGTACCAGGGTGTCCAGTGTCTTCCAAAGACTCCCAGACAGTATTAGCTTATGGACTGAATGGGTAGAAATGGTGTTTAATTCTGAGTTTGACACTCCCCCAAGAATGACCAAGTATGACCTGTACTTTCCACATCAATTTTCTGTGAGAAAGAAGGAGCAGTGGATGACTCTGACTCTTGGAAACTTATCAGAGTGATTTGGCAGTGCTGGACATTGTGGGCTGTGAAGTGGTCACCCAGTGTCATATGGAGTGAGGAATTCCTGTTCATTATTTGAGTTCATTGATGTCTAATATTTATCTTCTTTCTGTTCTTCTCTTCTCTAATAATATGAACTTCTTTTCATAGATCTTACTTTCACAGATATTATAATTCTATTTTTAACATATCAAGACCCATCCACCATGAAGTTCATAGAGGCAAGATAGAAAAATCAAGACCCGGAATCTACAGTCAGTGGCAACAGTGGCTGAAACTTCTGATTCCCAGCCCAGCTTTTCTCCCATTACTCTGTGCTATGGTTCACAGGATGGGAAATCGCCAGGTCTGAGATGGATTTAGGCCCTGAGGACACAATCTTTGATATAGCTGCGAGAGAGCTTGCCAATAATGCCTTTGTGCAACCTGCAGTGTGCTCTTGTTGCGCTATTCCACCCCTTGTCAATTGCATTTTCATTGAAGCAAAATAAGCTAAAATAAAGGCAACGTATAATTTTCTAACCTTTAAAAAAAATCAAAGTCTTCAGATGACGTAGTCATTTCCAACAGTTGCCGCAACAAATGACCACAAACTTGGTGGCTTAAAACAACAGAAATTTATTCTCTTGCAGATCTGGAGGCCAGAAACCTAAATCAAGGTGTTGGCAAGGCAATACTCCCTCCAAAGGCTCTGGGGGAAGATATTCTCTTGCCTCTTTCAGCTTCTGGAGGCTCCTGGAATTCCTTAGCTTGTGGCAGCAAACCTCCAAATCTCTGCCTGCGGTGTCACGTGTCCTTCTTCCCTCCACGTCTGTTTCCCCTTCTCTTCTCTAAGGACTTGCCATTGGATTTAGAGCCCACCCTAATCCTGTATGGTCTCATGATCCTTAACTTAATTATTTAATACATCTGCAAAGGCCTCTTTTCCAAATAATGTCATATTTATAGGTTTTGTAGGTGAGGACAAGGACATATCATTTTGGGGTTCACCATTCCACCCACTATAGGTGATTAAGAAAAAAATGCTTTGCATTTATGTGCTATGGAGGTGAAAAGTACTGAGTCAGTGTAATTAGACAAAGATAATAGAATATGGTAAGATTATGCAGTTCAGATTGCACTGACATTTTACGTGAGAAAATTCTTGGGAAGGACAACCCAACCTTCTACTGTGCAAGTCCACGGAGGTGGAGATATGAAGGAAACAGGTCACTATATCCAGGGGTATTTTGCCCCGGTTGATTTCCGCTTCTTGTTCCTCAGTGGAGAGGAGGATCCTTCACTTCTTGGGGTCTCTTGAATATTCTGTTTCAACAAAGAAGTCACTGGACAGAAATTTAGGTCAGAGGCCAATATACTTGCCCCAGAGTTCCATGAAAAAAAAACCCTTTTCCCCTGTGGTTCTGGTCAATTTCAGTTGTTAAGGGGGATCATAAGGACAATGAAGAGTCTTCCACCTGAAGCCCCTGGAAAGTAGGAAAGAGTCTTCTCTAATATATTAATGCGATAAGATGAACTCTAGCAAAACCAAAGAACGAAGTCAGTATCTTTCCTATCAGTCTCAATTCTAGTCTGGCGGAATCCCTATTCCTTCACAGCACACTTCCTGCCCCAGACAACCTCTCCAAGGGAAAACGTGGCCTATTTTTCCTCTCAGCTCTTCCTTGCTTTCCTTTATGATACTTACCACAACCTATAATTATTTTTGCCCCCTCTTGTTTTGGAGTATCCCCTCTAGGAGGACACGAACTCCGCAATGACATGGGTTGGGTCTGTCTTGTTCATCTCTGAATACCCAGGGCCTTTGTAAATGTCTGGTTCATAGCACCTTAGGAATAAATATCTATGGAATAGCGAATAGTGAGCAAGTGAATGAATTAGCTTGCCCATCACTGTGCTGAGATAGAGACAAGACAATATCCTAGGCTGAAATCAAGACAGGGACATACAACATAAAATAAAGGAAGTTGGTGAATTGGGTGATCTGGGAAGAGAATAGTGAAAAAAATTTTTCATCAGTTTCTTCCTTCTTACTACTACCAGGGCCCCTGCTACAATTTCCCATAAATACTAGTATAATATTAAAATTAAAAGACTCTTGGAGAGTTTTAAATTTAAGAGAAATACCAGAAGCACAATAAATAAAACCAAAAGTAATTAATGGGTTATGAGTTAAAGCTACTGAAAATATTATATATATTCACTGGAGTCAAATTTCCTGTTAGGAATGATAATAGGAGAAAGAACAGACTTTGATGTCTTGCCAAAAGCCACCAGTGTGGGGATCCAAGTCACTGTGATGTGGGCACCTGGCCTACAGATTTCAGAATTCTGTGTGGTTTCCCTCAACCAAATTTCTGAAGGAGCCAGCAGAAAGGAGTAGGGGTGGGAAATGTGTTATCTATAAAAGTAAACCACAAAAATAATTTCCAAGTGCCACTAAAGGCCTCAATTTAGGCTGTAAAAGCCGAGACATTTAGAATAAACTATTGTAACTTCTTGCAAGTGTGGTTGCGCACATGTGCAACAGCATGCTGGGTGAGGAGGGTGCAGCGTCTGCATGGGCAGGGATGGGTGAGGGCAGTAGGTGGGGATGTGAGCGGCTGAGTTTTAAGATTGGCTCTGTCCTTTTGGCAACTTTGCTTCTATCCCTTGAAATTAATCACACTCCATAATTTGACATCTATTGGGATTTGTTCATTACATTATTCAAAAATATCTGTGAGTGAAAGATGCATATATTCAAAATTCATTTTAGAAACTTATGTGGCCTATTTGATAGACTATGTCAAAATCTAATTTCCCTTCTGAACGCAACTAAGATCACTTACTTACCAGTGGTTAGGAAGATTCAGTCTACTTTCTTGCTGACAGTTCTTGTAAATCAGGAATTATTCAGAAAGGCTGCACCCAGAGATGTGCTTACCCAAGCTTGAAAAATGGTGTGTCTGAAGATTAATAAATAAATGGCTCCATTCCATTAGGGCAAGATCAGCATTTCATATTTTTTATCTTCTGCTGTGAAACTGTAGAATAGCCAAGAAGTTTTTCCTATGAGCCGTTGCCTGGAAGGGCTATATCAGAATGCTTTGGGATTAAAACAGAGGAAAGAAAGAACTAAAAGTAGATATGACAATAGAGAAATTTTATCATCTTACATGCCAAATTCCAAGGCAGGTAGCTTGATTGAAAGTTGATTTTTTTTTCTTTTTTTTTTGGTCAACTTTCCATTCTGCCATTCTCAGCCTATGTGTTACAGGAGAGTTACAACAATTCTGGGCAGTATGTCTTCACACAACAAGGTCCAAAGGTGACAGGAGAAAAAGAAGACATGTTCTTTCCTTGGCTTACCTTTTAAAAGAGAGTAAACTGTTTTCATGCATCTCACAGCAGATTTACTCTTATGTTTTATTGGCCAGGTTTACAACTTGTACCAAGTCCCAAACCAATCTCTGGCAAAGGAGTAGAATTGCCTTGGCTGGATTCATCCAAACTTACCTCCCTGAAGATGGGGAGGGCCCTGGCCTCCCCTGAGCATATGGCTGCCTCCTCTATGATCAAAACTGAGTGAGAATATCTTTTGGGGAAGCAAACAACAGTGTTTGCCACACAATAAAATATTTAGAAAAGGCTTTAATCAAGAGTTCCTTTGGACTAAGGGTAGTTTGGCCATATTTTTCTTCTTGTTCTTTCCATATGTCCCTGTCCTAACTGCTCTAAAAAGAAATCAAGTTCTGTGAGTGAGGCTAGCCATCTCACTAGACCAGGGGTCTGCAAAGTTTTTCTGTAAAATCACTTTAAGCTCTGCAGGCCACATACCATCTCTATCATTGCCAACATTGCGGCGTCCCCTTCCCTTTTCCCTTCTCCTTATTTTTCTTCTTCTTCCTGTCCTTCTTCCTCTTCTTCCTCCTCCTCCTAATCCTCTTCCAATCTTTTAGAAACATAAAAAAGTTCTTAGCTTAAGGTCTGTACAAGAAGAGGCCAGGATCATCTGACATGAGTGCTGTAGTTTACCAAACTGTGCTCTAGACAGAATATGCAGCAAAAGGGAAAATACAACTAACACATTAAAGGCTACCATTTTGAAATACTTGAATAAAATCCATGAGATCATCCAGATTCAGTTACATGAACTTGGAAACAGGAAAGAGTGAAAGAAGGTGGCACACATTAGCACTTTGGTGTGTTTCAGAGGAAGCAGTGGGCTTTATAGCAGCAAGCAGAGCAGAAGTGGAAGAAAAGGCAAATGCCATGTTGAGGCCAAGGGGACATTTGGCTACCATGACTGAGTTGGGAAAGCCTGGGGAATATGCAGTATACATCAGTTTTTGAAATTTCAAGATTTCCCCCCCATTCTCATTTTATTGCTATGAGTAAGTATAATAGAGAAGAGCTCATGTTCTCTATTCTTAAGTATGTCTTATTCATACTTCTATATCCAGTTTCATATTAAGCTTTCAGTAACTTCTTAATAAGAAATAATCACTCAGCTAATTTTTTTTCAATTTATTCTTCTTTTAGGGGAAAAGAAACAAATGCAAAAAACCTATATTAATAGTGTGTGAGACTACAAATCTATATAACCTAAATGTGGTAGTAAAAAGTAAGTAATTAACATATTTCAATATAATAAATTATAATTCTCAAAAAATTAGTGAATATATTTTATATAAAAAAGAAATACCTTTGAATCTTGAATGCTATCTCTTCATTTAAGGATAGCGTTCCTTTTATATTTCTAAAGAGCCAGGAACATCTCGGAAATATTGTGGGTTCAGTTCCAGACCACCACGATGAAATGGATATCTCAATAAAGCAAGTCACACAAATTTTTTGGTTTCCTAGTACATACAAAAGTCATGCTTAATTCCCATTTAGAACTGGAACCAGACAAGGTTGCCCACTATCTCCACTTCTATTCAACATAGTGCTGAAGTCCTTGCCAGAGCAATCAGGTTGGACTAAACCAAAAGTTTGCAATCATCCATCATTTCTTTCTTTCACCTCATCAAATCTATCAGAAAATTTCATTGATACTACTTTTAAATTCTGATGATTCTTTAATATATCTACTTCTGCAAACTTGGAATAGACTGATATCATCATAAACTCTGATTTGAAATACTGAGATGGTCTTCTAACTGGTTGTCTCACTACTATTCTTGCTGGCTCAAAATAGAGCAGACAAATTGATCAGATAAGTTAGATATATCAAAATTTTATATCAGAATATTTGAGGGCAGATCAATGCACCCACATGAAAAACTAGAAAAAACAGGCAAAATTTTAGAAAAAAATATTTTGGAGCATCAAAAATATCTGGAAGTAAGGGAGAATTGATAATCTAAGATTCCAGAGAAGTAAAATCTTCTTGTCACTAAGCTGTATTCACATTTTGAAAGTGAAGCACTTACCAATTCCAGGTATGACCAAAAACCAGATGCAGAGGGTCATTCTGGAAGACTGAAAAACAAGTATAGATTTAGGATGTCATGCTAAAATAAAGAGATAAAATTAGAGATGTAAGAAAATGCAGATATAATGGAAGATTAATAGAAGATATCCAAACAAAAATACAGAGAAAAAAATAGAAAATACAGAAGAGTACATGAGAGATAAATATAACATATTCAGGTCATATTCATGCCTAAACCATATTCATAGTTTATTCTGCTTCTGCCACACTAATTTCTTTGCTTTTCTTTAAATTTACCGGATTCCACCAATCCATGAGCATGGTTGGCTTTTCCATCGGTTTACATCTTCTACAATTTCTTTTCTCAGTGTTCTGTAGTTCTCCCTATATAGGTCTCTCACTTTCTTCATTAAATATATTTCTAAATATTTAAAAAAGAGATTAAGTTGAATGTTCATAATGTACAAGGAAAATCAGGGGAGAATGGGAATCCAAAAGCCAAATGAAGAGTGTGTTTTAAAATGGAGGGAGTGATTTACTGTATCAAATGTTGCAGAGAATTTAATTAAAATGAAGAATAAATATTAAGCAATGTTGAGATCATAGGTGATTCACTGGTATGTTATTAGTAACTGAAGGTTGCCTCTAAAGTTTGACTGAGTTGGCTGTAGAGAATGTCAAGAGAGGAAGTGAGGAAGTACTTAGAGGAGTTTTACTCTAAAGATGAGCAGAGAAATGTGACTACTTCTAGAAAATACCTGAATTAAAGAGAGGGATTATTTTGTTTGTTGGAAAATAATCACATCATGCTTCTTTGTCATTGGGACCAATGCCATGGAGAAATAAAATTTGATGATGTAGGAAGATAAGATCATAATTGAAAAAGTTTTCAAAGCAAGTGGAGATGCTGCCCTTAAACAGGAACATGGTCAGTTTATACATTATAATGGGAAGATAGCTAAGCACACATGGTACAGTCGCACATGGTCGAGAGATACTGGCAAAGGATGAGAAAGTTCTCTGGTAATGTATAAATGTTCAATGAAATAAGTAGCAAGGTTATCGATAATTGAAATAGGAGAAACTGTTGAAAGTTTTTGAAGAGAGTTTAAACTAAAAAATAATTATCTAAAGGAGTAGACAGTTAACAGCTTAGTAAAATATAATTAGATTGCTTTTGATGCTATGGTTACATATGAGATACTTGGTCATGAATTCCACATGAGATTGGTCAATATGACTTATGCTTTTTCTAATCACAATTTGAGGTGCAATGAGTTATGTTAATAGATTTTAAACCACCTTTGCACTCTTGGAATAAAATCTACTAACTTTTTGTGACAGAAAATAATTTTCATAGTTATCTATTCTCCACTTCTTTGGTAATAGAACCCACAATATTAAAGCTGTGAAATTGGTCATCTAGCCAAACACTGCATTGTTTTTATCCCTCCCTCAGCTAACTATGTTTTTATGACAGAATACAGACTAATGGACAATGAGTAGAACGGTATGTTCAATTTTTGATTTCATTAAAAACCAAGCCTCTTGCCCTCAGTTTTCCTTTTCCGTTTTTGTTAGGTAGATAGTTAGGATCTCTGGCTCTTCTACGGACAGGGGTTCCATGCTTTGATGCTGTCTTGAGCAATTGCTTCACCTGGGAAGAAGGATAAGGGTGGGCACTCCATTTTGGTGTCGCTCCACCCTTAATCCTATCCTGACCAACTGCTACACTTGGGGAAGGAGGGCATGTTTTATCAATCTGGGAATTCCCCACTCCAGGCATAACAGGATTTCGAAAATGACCTAGAGCAACCTAAGGATAATTATTATACCATTAGCTTGAACCAGCACTGTGGCTCACCTCCCCAGGTGGGCTTTCTTAGAGGGAGCTCATATATATGCAGATGAAATTTTGAGGACACCTGCTGATCATCTGATAACATCCCACACCTCTAGAGAGCCCTCCTCCAAACTGGGCTAATAAAAGAAAACCGTCTGAGAATTCAATGAGTGAGTGCCTCAGTCAGTCAGTCTCTCTTCACTCTCAGAGACAGAACCATTTTGTGCTACAATAAAGAACTACTCATGTGAAACGGCTTGCTGCCTGAGGTTACTGCATTTCATTGGCCATGTGGGTGACTTTTCCAAGCAAGGAGACAGAAAACCGGGATAATAGTCTGGACTTGACACTTTGGTGTGTCTGGTCATTATTTGGCCAAGAGCACACCAAGAACTGAGGACAGA
>CAUYSK010075649.1:0-41742 GCA_963575035.1 Avahi laniger
GATTGTTTTGGTTAGTATAAATATATCTAGCTAATTCCTTTGTGTACATTCTTCATGAGAAGAAATAAAATTTTTACATTTTCTCAAAACAGCCATAGATGATAGTATTTTTAATATAAATGCAAATGATGAGTTAAAAAACTTTTTTACTTAACAAAAAACTTTTGATAATTATTCTCAGTTAAAAAATGTGTTACATTTCACAACAATCTTTCAGACTCTAGATGTTCATTATGTAACTGTTTCTCACAGCTAAATGTGTTCTAGGACGATTTTTAGAGTGCCTTTTACAGCCTCATGTTTAAAGTTGAGCAAAAAAAAATCTTTGCATAATCTCATAACATGCAGTCTGCACACTCATATTTGTTGCTGCATATTGAATTTTCATCCTAACAAACATAACTGTCTACAGTATTGATCAAAATTTTCACATTGATTTTGCCTGACAGTTTTGATTTGCACAACTATCATTTTCATGATACTGTAGTATATCACTTGTAGATAGCTATAATCAAACAGTTATAAAATAGAAGAACATTTACGTTTTCCTACCTTGATTAGCTGTTTGCTACTTTACTGATATCAAATTGTAACTTTTCAATTGTCAAAATCACTGGAGTTGGTCATTTCATTTACTAGTCAACTAAAATTTCCCTAAAATATGTACTTAAGTAGATGCAAATTCCCAAGGAAGATAATATGGCTTTCTAACCATTGAGTCTGGTCAGACAGGTTAAGCCATAAGAGATGGTCAAGAGATATGCTTTTTTTCCTAGGGCTATGTATTTCTGGACATTCCTACACTTGAGTAGGAGAACTTTGGAGATTCTTTCAGAAACATCGAATTGTCAGAATTTTAATTCGAAGTAGATACTAATTGCAACGGAAATCCAATGTCAAAATGGAGAAGAAGCAGAGATGTTGAGGAGAGATTATTTTTTCCCAGAGTGTTTGCATTTGCTTTTAGTAGTACTATTTTTTTACTTGGGTAGACTCTAAAGGAAATGAAGTTAGGTTCTGTATTTTGGCAAGAAGATCTATAGATTTATGTAACTCAAGTTTGCTTCTAAAATGACCTTCATACTTACTGTCAGATTACTGTCAAGATTCTATTTGAAATTATAATAGTGCATCCTTACATTACTGAGGAAATCAAGAATGGTAAAAACTATTGATGAAACTATTCACTTTATTTGTTATTTATAGAATTTTTCTAAATTTCTCCCATTTTAATAAATTTTATGGGTTGGTTTATAACAATATTTCATGTATAAAATTTGTAGAAATAATATGAAGCAGGTGGAAAGGGAAATGATTTTTAAAAAGAAAAATAATCTATAATTTATTATTTCTGCATCTGAGTATTTTAAAATATTTTAATACCTAAGAGCATGCAAAAGTAATATTTTATATTATGTTTGGTTAGTGAAAATTTGAATAAATATTTCAGAAATTATTAAATCTGTGTCCTCCATGAAGGAGCAATTATTGTATATGAGTAATTTAGGAAGAAATCTCTAAAAAAGGGAAATGAATCCTAAAGGTGACCAAAGCAAGCAATGCAAAAACATTTAAAATTTTCAAAACTAAATAATTATTTGTTATTTACTTAATTCCAACCATTATACTAGACATTAGTTTTACAAAGAGGCGTAAAGTTGACTTGTCCACTTCTGTGAGGAAGCATTCAATCTTATCACAACAGAGACAAAATGAAGCATAATAACATTTGGTTCATGCTCTGATTACAAGCATTAGAGTGTGCTATAAATGAGTGCATTCAATAAGGACATCTGACCCAAACTAAGGAAGGTAAAATGCTACTCACTAAACATGTTTTGGAGGTACTAATAACTGAGCTGTCATCTAAAGTTCATGTCAAGTTCAAAGGAAGGCTATGAGGTTGGGGATACAGCATGGAAAGTCTAGGCCTGCATGATTATCATGTAACAATGAGATAAATAGTGATCATAAGAGTCCTTTGTAAAAATGGAAACATTCCATGTAACTGAACAATTAGCTTTGTAGAGGTAGTTGTGGGATTACAAGGAATGGCTTAAAATCAGGTTTACAGACGTGAGTAGGACCCCAATCTTGAAGAAATCTGATGAGCTGGATCTGTGGTTTCTCTTTTCTTGAAGTAACTAGAGGCACTTTTTAATTAAAGGGAGGAGTCTACTGTGTCTTCTTTGTGTCCTGTTATTGTACCCCACGTATTGATGCTTTTCCGATTTAACTCTGACCATTTAGATCTCAGTACTTGGCTTTTCAGCTCTTGTTGATTCTTAATCCACACCTTCAAGAAGGCATTTCAATTCTTTGGTTTTTTTTCTTTAAAAAAAGCATCTGCAAACCAAAATAGCATACTATTCGATGATCCATATTATTGATAAAAATGGTGAACAATAGTATACGTTTGATAAGGTCTATAGAACATCCTCATCCTTTTCAGACAAACTAAAGATATAATAGTGATCATGAGCTGACAAAGTAACAGAAACAAAAGGCAAGATATGATTTTATGACAACATGCACAATATGTATTATTATTGACCTATATAACCATTATTTCAAAAAACGTACACAATATTTTAATCTTAAGCAGGGAATATAAACACAAATTGTGTTATGTTGCTTCCACATTATTTATAGGACTTCATATTATGCTAAATTTTAGTACTGGTATTTTAGGAAAATATACGTTCTATATAAGCAGACTTGAAAAAGAACCTATGACTTGTTCTCCTGTCTTTGACAAACCATGCATTTATTTTCTTCTGGGACTCCAGCCAGGAAGACGGTGATATTCAAATGATGTTTTTTCCCTGTTGTGATATTTATTATTCAATTAATTTTTTGATATTTTCATCTCCTATGGGCAAAGGTAGTAAGAAATCCCTTGATTACTTTACATTTCACATACAGCTGCTTTGAGTAATCTTAGACAATGAATTTTAATTAAGATTTTTTTTAATAACTGGATTATATCTGTGCTCTTTAGCCATTGTTGAAAATTTGGCTTAGTGAAACACTAGTTAGAATGAAATTATTCACGCCTTTCTATGAAATTAATTTTACTTTTATAAGATTTTAGGCTTTTCATTTTTATACATGCAATTTAAGATTATAATAATAAAATTTTGAATTTTTTCCAATGGCCATAAGTGCTATGACATTTGCCAAGTATCCCGGGGTCAATAGTTACAGACACAAGTTAATTACAATTTTTCTTCCTTTAAAATAAAAACAGTGTTGATAACGGAGTTGCCTGCATATTGATTTGTAAGCATCTGATCAGACCTGTGCAAAGTTCATTAGGTTCCATTATTGATATAATCAATATTAAATCACAAATGCTTAAAACCATTGTTTCAAATGTTTTAATGTTAGGCTAAATTGTTCATTGAATAATATATGTATAAAGATTACTCAGGTTTATATATTTAAAGGATTCATTGGACCCAATGGAGCGTATTCAGTTAAAGATTTAGCAAAGGCTAGTAATGTAGTACAGTAAGAGAAGAAGAGTTCAGGTGTATTTGAGAAGATACAACAGACTTCCAGAACAACTCTCTGGGCTTTTTCTAATTCCCATAAGGAATCTAATCTTCTTGAAATTGGACCAAAAAGATTTTTGTGATAAATCTTGACTTGGAGAGAACTCAAAGAGGCAGATGTTTCCTGTGTGAGCTTTTATATTTCTCTAGTCACGTAGCCAAGACATGCTGTCTAACCTATTACATCAGTTGGTTAGCAAAATCCAGACCAAAAGAAACTTAAAGCATAGATAACTGTGTGTTAGGAGTCTCCAAGACTACTTTCAGGCCCAATGATTAGTTAAAGGGACTCACAGGATTCACAAAAGCTGTTATATTCATGGTGCAAATACAGTATTATTATAGTAAATGCATTCAGGTTAAAAATCAGCAAAAGAAAAAGTCACGTGGACAAAGTGTGGAATAAACCAGGTGCAAGGATCCAAGTGTTCTCTCCAAATAAAGCAACCAAGATATGCTTAATTCTCCCAGCAATGATGTATGGCAACATGTGACAAGTATTCCCAACCAGGAAAGCATACCCGAACCTGGGAGTCAGTCATTCATGCATGCAATACCTTTGTGCCTGACCTCAGATACTCAGATTCCAGCTACCCAAAGAAAAACAAACATTTATCACAAATGGCATTGTTAGCATAAACTATATGATCAAACTAGTGCCTTGTGCCCAAAGATATCACATAGCAAAAATACTCTTAATAGGCAAAATATTTCAAGAGCTTAGAGCTCATGTCCCAGAACTCAGAGAAATATCAGTTGCAAAGATTGGCCTTTCTTGGGAATATGCAGAGTTTGAGCAACCCAGGTCTTCTGAATTAACTCTTTCCTCCACACACAGGATTTTCAGTAAAAGATTTATCAGGTGAAATAAAAGACTAGCAAGGAGTTCATACATTAAAACAACTGGAAGGGAGGTCAGCCTATGTCAACATGCGGGTTTTATTTGAAGCATTATACAAACATTTATGCATGTGTGTGTGTTTGTGTTTGTGTGTGTGTGTGTGTGTGTGTGTGACATTTATGAAACAACAGAGTATTAAATGGATTTTTTAAATCATAAAAATAATATTTTGCTTATGTGACAGGAGACCTTATTTTGGAGTCATGTATGCTGAAATATTTAGAAATTTAATTAAGCCAGGTACCAGGTTTACTTCAATATATTTTGAAGTTAGAGATGGTGAGAAAGTACAAGCTAAACAATTGTAGCATGAGGTGACAATAGTTATAGCTAAGTGACACACAAGGTTTATTATACTCTGCTATAATAATGTGTCTAAAAATTTTCATATAAAAAATTTTGAATAATTAAAAAAGAAATGAATTATCAAAAATAATATTACTAGTTTGAATGTGTATAGATTATAATGATGGGTTCTTGCGAATTTTGTTAGATGCCATAGAGTTACTATGGTTTTATAAGAAAATGTATTTTAAGAATGATTACAAAGTATTTAGACTTAAATTAATGTAATATATTTAAAATATTCATCAAAATAAAAAGGGGGTAGAAATAGATGGAACAAGTGTTGCAAAATGTTGGTAATTACTGGGTTCTGACATGCAATTCATTCACAATCTAATTTTGTGTATGTATCTTTTAAAAATGAGTAAAAATCAAAGAAAATTGAAACTCAGAATAGAAGGAGCATCATTTTCCTAGACATGCAATGTAAATATGATATGCAGTAATTTCTCAGATTTTTTTTAAGGGACTGATTAATAGTTTGTATGAGTTTGCATTTTTAAAGAGCAGTGTTAATTTTAAAATGAACATTTTAGTATAATATAATAGTAGGTATAACTTTTCCCTATTCTATTTCTAGCTTTAACGTGTTATGTTTAATTCACGTTTATGTGTTTGTGTTTTTATTTCTTTCATTCGTGTTAGGAGCATTGGGAGCAATAAAACATGATCTTCCTGGAATCCTCTCTTCTGTTATGTGTAGGCATTAAAGTACCCTGTTCTTTCCCTATATTTGTTTATTACTTTTCTGAGTTTTCATTATTTTTGTCATTCCTCAAATCTTGCTCTCACATGGGTATTTTCTAAGATTTTATTGGCATGTATCTTCTAAAAGTATTTCTTAAAAATGTCCTTATTTGTCCCAGACTCCCCTTCTGTGCTCTTTCTCTAATTTTCAACTTTCTTTTGATTGTTTTTACCTTATTCTCTAGTATTAACTTGGGTTTAATGTGGATGAAAATAATAACATTAGTGTAATAACAATCACATTACACGTTAATCTAGAGCCTCATCAAAATCTCCTTAATTTAATGCAGGAAGGTAGGACATTGTGGCTCATTCCTTTAATCCCAGCACTTTGGGAGTCAGAGTGGGAGGTTGATTCAGGCCAGGAATTCAAGACCAGCCTAAGTATTAATAACAGAGTAAGACCCCATCTCTACAAAAAAAAAGAATTAATTTAAAAATAAAAATAAATAAATGAATAAAAATAAAATGGCAATATGTTTCTCCAGGTTGCCTAGGCTATACAATATGTAGTTATAGTTTGACACATTCTTCCTCTTTATCTGTCACATCTAATTAATCAGTAACTAATAATATTTTAAGCTATAACATAGCTCCTCTTTGTCTGGTACTTTTCTCCATTTCGCACATCCAAACCCATCCACGATTATCAGTTCTTACCATTAGACCGTTCTAATTACTTATTAATCACTAACTTTACTAATAGATTTTTCTGTGTGAGGTATATCTAAGAATCTATTTCATAAATACCACATTAACCTCTGTACTAAATCCTAATGCCTCCACAGGTAATGATCTTCAGCAAAAAACACAAATTCCTTTGCATGTCATATAAAATGTTTAACGATCTGTCCCCAAACTGTTTTCACCATAGCACACTGAATCACACCTGATCTTGTCTCATGTTATTTAACATTACTTTTTCAATGTGTACTCTGCACTGCTTTTCTCTTGCAATCTCTAAATTTGAATGTATGTGAAGGCTAAAGGGAAAAGAAGGTTATAAAATACCAAGAGCTTCAGAAAAAATGAGAGGTCAATGTCTTGTGATTTCATCTGAATTTATTCTTCTGAGAGCAAGAAAATTTTGGATTAGGATTCTGGATCTACACTCCTCTGCCCTTTGTCAGATACATATTTTTTTGTCATCTCTTTCTTTTTATTCAATGGTTGTTGCTTATTGACTTTTCTCCTCTACTAGTTGATTGATCCCCATCTTTCAATTGCACAGGATGCAGATGAACACACCTCCATAATCCTAGCTATTATTACCATTAATATCCTTGTTATGAATTATTACACGCCCTTGGCACTTCTTGCTTATTCTACTTTTTCAAAGAAAAAAGTAAAACAAAAAAACAAAAAAAACAAGAAAAATATTTCAAAAATGTTTGGGCTGTATTCTTGATGCATTTCCATTACTATTGTTAATTAAAAAAACTGGCATTTTATATCAATGTTATTTTTCTTACCTTATTTTGTTTTATACCTATCATTTTCATTTAATAAGTCAAAATTAAAAGCATATACCCCTGAAAATTTTGTTATCTGCCTTTACCCACCTATAATCACATTCCCCAGATATAAACACGATATATCCCCTGATATAACATAATTTTCAATATTTCAAAATTTAAATAACTTGAAAAGGGGATTCCAGTTCAAGATGACTGACTACATGCAACTAGTGTGAACCTCTCCCACAGAAAGGAATCAAAATCAGTGTGCAGATATTCACATTTTGAATAGATAGTCTACAAGAGAACACTGGAATTCAATAGAGAAGCAATAGGAATTGGGAAAGCAGAGGAGAGTGTAGCCAGACTCCTCATCAGCTGGGATTGGCAGGAAGATGGGAGAAGCTCCCTGACACAGGGAAAGCATGAGTGACAAATCCCAGGTGTTACACACTCCTTCTAGGGGCTTTGAAAATCCTAGCCACTAGAGAGCCCCTAGACCTAAACATTCTGCAGAACCTTTGCTTGAACTCCCGTGAAGTCCCACATGATCTGAGCCCTGAGCCATTCAGAGCTCCCAGAGCCCAGAGGTCTATGTCCTCCTCAGGTGCTACTACCTTCACTGCCACCACCACAGCCACAGGGCCACCAAGGGAGCAGGGAGGCTAGGTACTTGTGTGTGCCACAAGGACAGATACTGCTACCATTTCTGAGAGTAGGCAGGGAAAGCAGTGCGTGCTCCCACAACTGCCTTCCTCTACTGAAAGAAGCTGTCCTCCTGCTAGCAAGCCTGCAGAATCATGCCCATCCCCTGCTGAGCCTTCCAGCTGCAGCCTGCAGCCACTCTGGGAACCCAGGCCCCAGCAGTTTGAATCATCTCTGCCAGCACTACCACTGCCAGGCCAGAAAGGCAACTGGGAATCTATGTACTTTTGTGCACCCAAAGGACAGAGGCCAGTGCCACTGGTGAGGGAGGGAGATGCAAGAGACCTGTGAGCCCACAGCTACCTGTCTCCATGGAGAGGGGACTGCCCTCCTTGGTGGCAAATCCACAGCACAAATTCCTTTCCCCTGCCAGAGCATTCCAGTTGCATCCATTCTGGGGATCTTAGTCCCCAGAGGGTTGAGTCATTGCCACTGCCTGGCTAGGGCGGGAGCAGGAAAGCTGAGTGACTTTGGGTACCCAAGAACAGAGACTGCTGCTGTAGCTGCTGAAGGACAGTGGTATGAGCAGATCATGCTCCTTTAAACTCCTGCCCTATCTGAATCACCACTGTCTGCCCCCATGTGAGAATTCCAGCTGCAGCCCAGTGGTACCGTTATGGAAGCTCATGCACAGAGGTCTGTGTCCTGTGTGCTTTGCACTGCTTTTCTCTACCAATTACACTGGGCCAGACATGCCCTTCCTGGTGGCAGGTCCACAGTGCACTCATCTTTCCCTTGCTTGAGCATTCTGCCAGTGACCAAGGGATCACCTTGCTTTTCCCTATCATAGCCAGCATCTGAACCCAAGTGGCCTAACGACAAGTTTGTCAGCCTGGTCTTGGTCTGGTCCCCTCAGGACTCAAGCATGCCACCCAGAGGCCTAGCCATTAGGGATTACCTACCCTAGTCTACCACCACTGGTACCTGAACACTCCTGCAGGGGTCGAAGTTCCAGCTGACACAAATTGCCAACAATGCCACAGCTGGTACTCACTTTCATGTATCTAAAGATAGTGCACCTCCCCCTCTCCACATGAAGCAGCAGTGTTCCCCCAGAACAGAACAGGGAAGCCACCAACTATCTGTTTTGGGCGTAGGGAAGAAATTCTGCTCTGAAACCATTTATGTGAAGAGTTATGGTAAAGGACTTTTCTGAAGCTCTCACTCAGTGCTATGTGGCCTGGAAGTAGGTATCAGTGTTTGACTAAACTGAGAGTTTAGTCCTGTCCTGTCACTAACCTCAGGACAGTCCACAGACTAGTCCATTGTTTGAGACAAGGGAGAACCTCTCACAGTAAACAGAGTTCAAACACATACTCACCAGCTTCTACTATAGCTGGCTCATACCTGAAAGTGCCACCTACCAGCCCTGGAGGTTGAAATGTACAGCCCAATATAATACCTGCTATCAGAAGTGCATAGTGCTGGAGAATGAGATAAGCTTTCTAAGAGCTCTGCTATTCCATTCCTACAGAAGTACTGGAAATCTCAGCCAGTGCAATCAGTCAAGAGAAAGAGATAAAGGACATCCAAATAAGAAAATAGGAAGTCAAATTATCTATGAATGCTAATGATATTATCTTATACCTGGAAAACACTGAAGACTCCTCCAAAAGACTTCTAGATTTGAGAAACAAATTCAATAAAGTCTCAGATTACAAAATCAACACATGTAAATCAGTAACATTTTTATACACTAATAACAACTAAGCTGATAACCAAATAAAGAACTCAACCCAATTTATAATAGCTGAAAAAAATACCTAAGAATATACTTAACAAAGGAAATTAAAGATCTGTACAAGGAAAACTAGAAAACACTGATGAAAGAAATCCTAAATGACAAAAGCAAATGCAAAAAGCATCCTATTCTCATGGATTAGAAGAATTAATATTGTTTAAACAACCATACTTCCCAAAGCAACCTATAGACTCAATGCAATTTCCATCAAAATACCAACATCATTCTTCACAAAATTAAAAAAAAAACTCTAAAATTTATGTAGAAATAAAAAAGAACCCAAATAACCAAAGCAATCTTAGGCACATATAACAAAACTGGAGGCATCACATTACCTGACTTCAATCATACCTCAAGGCTATGATAACCAAAACAGCATGATACTGGTATAAAATTAGAGACATAGACCAATGGAACAGCATGGAGAATCCAGAAGTAAAACCATATACTTACAACCTACTAATTTTCAACAAAGCTGACAAAATGTACACTGGATAAAGCCACTCTATTCAAAAACGATGTTGGGAAAATTGGATAGCCACATGCAGAAGAATGAAACTGGACCCCTATCTCTCATCTTATATAAAAATTAGGTGAAGATGGATTAAAGACTTAAATGTAAGACCTGAAAGCATAAAAATTTTAGAAGAAATGATTAAAAAAACTCTTCTAGACATTGGCCTATGAAAGAATTTATGTTAAAACCCCAAAAGGATATACAAGAAAATCAAAATAAAACTAAAAAAATAGGACTTAATTAAACTAAAGTGATTATGTGTAGTAAAAGAAATAATCCACAAAATTAATAGAGAATCTATGAAATAGAGGAAAATATGCTCAAACTATACATCCCACAAAGGACTAATATGCATAATCTACAAACAACTCAAACAACTCAGTGAGAAAAAAAATAATAATCCCATTAACAAGTGGGCAAATGACATACATTGACATTTTGCAACAGAAGATATACAAATGGCCAACGAACACATGAAAGAAATGCTCAACATCACTCAGCATCAGAAAAGTGAAAATTAAAACTATAAGAAAATACCACTTTACCTCAGTCAAAATGGCTATTATTAAAATTCAAATAACAATAGATGTTTGTTGTGGAAGTGTGATAACGAAATGTTTATATGCTCTTGTCAGAAATGTAAATTAGTACAACCTCTGTGGAAAACAGTATGAAGATTTCTCAAAGACCTAAAAGTAGATCTATGATTCAATTTAACAATCCCACTACTGAGTATCTACGGATACAAAATCATATCAAAAAGATACATACACTTGTTATGTTTTCCACAGCACAATTTACAACAGCAAAGATGTGCAATCAACCTTACATATCCACCAACTGATGAGTATAGATGCATACACACATACACACACAAATACACACACAGACACACACACTTATATATAAGTATATACACATCATGGAATACTACTTAGTAATAAAAAACATAAAATAATGTCTTTTGCAGTAACTTGGATGAAATTGAAGGATTATTATCTTAAGTAAAGTAACTCAGGAATGGAAAATCAAATACCGTATGTTCTCACTTATAAGTAGGAGTTAAATTATGGGTACACATCATCATACAGAGTGGAATAATCAGCAAGGAAGATTACAAAGGTGGGAGAAGGGAAGGGGTTGAGGGATGAAAAATTGTCTATTGATTACAATGTACACTATTAGAGTAATGGGTACTCTAAAAGACCAGACCTCACTGCTATACAATATATTCATGTAACAAAACCTCCTAAATATACTGAAATAAAAAAAAATAACTTGAACATGTATAAATACATGTAGTTTATCCTTATACTTTTCACTTACATAATGTATATTTTGTGGATAATAATTCTAAGTTGAAAGAATTCTCCTTGTGTAGAATGGTATTTACTTCTCTCTAAATTCTTATCCTTTTAAATAAATTTCATGAGATAACATGTATAAAAGTTTTTTTCTCATTATATTGCCAGGATCCTCCTATAAAAATTCTCCAGTACTTACAGACAGATCCACTGAATTATTTATTTTGGTTTATATAATTATTCACTGAAATGAAATAAAAAATATTTTGCAGTTTATTTTTAACATTTTCTAATATGCATGGTAAAATATATTAAGTATATTTGAAGGGTGTGCATTTTAAAGTTCTTACTAGTTAACTAGTTTGAATAACTATAAATTTGTATTTATACAGTTTAAGGAAAAAATATCAAACAGGGAATAATTAGAAATATAATTATCACATAAAATATGATATTCCAAATTAAATTACCTTAATTAAAAATTTGTATAATACTATGATTTTTATAGTTCTTTTACTCGTTTTAGCTATTAATCTCTGATTTTAACCAATAAAATCATTAAACAATGGCATTTTTTAAAAGCTGGCTTTAAGAGTGTTCTGGGAAAAAGAAAAGGCTCAGATAATGGATAGCAATTACTTAGTCTGAGGATGCTTTATACTTTCCTGTTCTCTATCTATATATTTAAATTTTTGAGAAGCTATATCAATATATATGAGAGGAAGAAACTGATGGAGGCATAAAATGAACTACAATCAAATTTTTTTCCTCTGAGCTGCTTTCAGAAATTAAAGAAATTAATAATGAGGTTTCAACAAAATGTAACTTATAACCATTGATATAACATGTTTATTTTAGTTTTCATATTAACAAAATAGAAAGTAAATTATGATAAATTGTTATTGCCAATTTCTTGACATACTATTTTTAATTACTTTTCTGGTTTGTTAAGTTGACAACCAAAAATTAGATTGTTACATTATATAATAGCTATACAGACAGGGTTATATATTAATTAGACATCCCCAGATTTCTATGTTTCACATAATAATAAATTAATGTTATATATCATTTATATACGTATACTGATTGGAATCTCATGCAGATTATAATTGTATTTTAATAGTTCCCATTTAAAAGATAATGGAATGTGAACTAAGTGACATACCAAGGGATATTTTCATAGATATTATAAATACCTCCCAAATCACCAATGAGTAAAACTGTTTTGAAATATTTGTCAAAACACATAGATACTTTTCTTAAATTCAAAATACAATTTTCTGCTTAGACTCCCACACTCTTCTGAATGCACACTTCCAACCTTCTTTTGTTTTTTTTAGGTGAAAGTTTTCAGAAAATTTTTATAGTATTCCCACAAACTCATGTAATGAAGAGGCTCAGAAAGAAAAAATAAAAGATAAAACAACCTACAATTATGTAAAGGTACATGAAATAAACTGTATCATCAGAATAAAGAAAGACTATTAGAGAAATTATTTTGCTTATTTGCACCTATTTAATGACTATTCAGTTGTCTTCAATATCAAGTTCTTGTTAAAATCAAAAATTTAAAAATAATGTAAAAACTATCTCTTGTTGGTCATAGCGATGGGCAAGCAGTGGAACATCAAGTAATAATTACCGGTTGTATCTATCTCTATAATTAGTTACACACTGTATGTTTTGTTATATGTAATTACAAAGTTTGTGTGTGTGTGATTAGTATGCAGATGTACAGAATGATCTCAACTATTCCTAAATCATATTTCAGAAGCAAATGGATGATACAAGAATGTTTAATTAGATTTTATGAACTATTACTCTGAACAGGATATTAATGATGTTTTCCTAGATAAAATAGAAGACTTTATTTTCACACATTTAGAGAATTTGTGTAATTTAGATGAGTGTAGAATTATTATATATGTGTTCAATGAAAAATGAAATGTTAGTTTTTAAAACCAGACAGATAATTTTGACTACTTAATTGTCACCCTGAAGAAATGTACAGCATAGTCTATTTAACAATAACAAGAATGAATAAATCTGATAGTTTTGATTAAATCAGGAAAATATACCAACTACAGGGATGCATGGATTTAGTACAGGAATAGGAGTTTACCTGAAAGTGGGAGAAGGTGGTGGGCAAGTGAGACTCTGAATACTGCAGTCATTTACCACATTATGCTGAAGCACTGCAGTGGGTGGGGAAGCTGGATCTATGAAAGAGTCTAGAAGGTTGAAGTCAATGATGATGGCCCAACAAACTACTGCATTTGACTACTATGGCTACAAAACAGAAGTTAGAACAGAAGCCTGCAAGGTCACCTTATGTGGTAACCAAAATTGTGAAATGAAACCCTTAAAGCAATCAGAGGGCCCAACACATCTGACTACTATGATTGTGAAAAAAAGGAACTGCAGCACTGTATGGTAATGACTGACTGCCACAGCTTCCCCCAAATAAGAGCCTGTCATCCTACCCTCTTTTAGAATACTTGGCAACTTCTCTCATTAGCAAAACCTAACCTGAACTACATGAAAAGAGTGTTCAGGAAATAGAGATTCTATTCACTGCAGAGGATTTCTTAGAAGTGGGTGGTCCTAGTTCATATTTGACAACTGTCAACCCAAATAGGCCACCTATTTGTCAACTCAGCATCAATATTATCCTCTTTATTTGTATTAAATTCCAAACAAAGCAAATAAATATCATACTTCTGCTTAACTTGATAGAATGGTTCAGTTAGGTTTCATCACCCAAAGGAGAACCATTTTATTTATATATATATATATATATATATATATATGTACACATATATAGATATGCATTTCTATTTATACATGCAATTATATTCATATTTGTATTTGAATAAGAGATTTATGACAAGTTAATGACTTACAGAATTTTGGAAGCTGATCAAACCAGTTCAAAGTTTACAGCGTTAGGACAGGAAGCTCAAGATCATGCTGGAACTCTATGTTCATATTTAAAAGATTGTTGTACACTTAGTGCAATCAGGGAGGAACACTCAGGAATAGAGAGAGCAATTGCACATCTATTGCAGAGTTCACAATTCCCTAAAGTCCAGGGAATCTACATGAAAATTTCATTGGCTACTGCCTTCTATTTCAACAGTGCATTCTTGGACTGGGAAAATAATCAATGTGTGGGTTCTGTTACCCAAAGACACTACCATGCGTTATAATCAGTCCAATAATCCATTTATCACTTGATCTCTGTGACTCAGACATTGAGAATTATTACAACCATTGTGTAGTATTTTTGGAAAATATTTATCTTATCCTTAATTCATCAACACAGATAAATATGGGGAAGGCTAGGATTATTGTTTAATATAATTTATTCATTATAAGTAACATTAAATATATAACATTTTATGTATATTTACATATGTTTGCCTATATTTAATTTAACTTACATTTTGTAGATAGGAAAAAGTCTGTATATATTACTCATCTCGTAATAAGAAAGTATGATTTGTAATTAGAAGACCTGACTTCAGAATTGGCATTCTAATTTTTATCCTGTACTTTCAATACAGTTCATTTTTTAGAAATTTCTTGAGATAAAATGCATGAGAGGAAAAGCATCAAAACCTTTGCATCTCTGAAAATGTTTTACTATATGTTTCATCTTTCGATTATTTTTCTGGATAATATATTCTTATAAAATCATTTACCTTAAATTCTGGTGTTGGTGTGGATGAGCATGTTTCTAATCCCAGGTTTCTGAAATTTCATAGCAGTATGAAAGTATAATTTTTTATTCTTCATTCATCAATCGTATGTGATATTAGTAATCCTCATTCACTGTGAAACCTCATTTTCATTATTTCTGCCATATAATTTGTTTGTTTGATGATTTTCTAACTTCAGTGTTCCATTTTCAGAACTCCTACCAGTTGAATGTTAGCTATTCTCACGCAAAGCTCTACTATATATATAATATATATACACACACATATATATACTTGTATATGTATACATATTTTTTAATTTCAGTTCTGTCATTCTGTCCTATTTTCTGGAAATTTTTATAAAATAATTCAAAATCTTTGATGACTTTTACACTTATTTTATCATTTTAAATGTTCCAAATTCCCAATTTTATCTTAATTTTCTTTTTATTTTTGTTGTTTCATAGTTTTCTGAATGATCTTGATTTATGGATCCAATAGCTCTTTAACTTTCTGCAGATTTTTTTTCTTCTATTACTTGCATTGTTGCTAGCTATTCCTTCTGAAATTCTTCCAGCTCCATATTTTGTTTATTTTTTTTACTTAGATTTTTCTCAAATATCTAGAGATACTTCACTTTACTAAATAACTCATTGGAAGCTTTGAGTAAAAACAAAAGCAAAATTACCAATTGACTAGGGGATAGAATTGTCATATAAATTAATAATCTTTTATTTTTCCTTCAGTTTGGCAATTTTAAAGACCATCTGGCAGTTTTAAATATCAGTATTTATGAGATCTGTGCGGAAAGCATTCAGTCATGTAATCTGAAAACAGTGACATTTATTGAAGAAGATATAAGATACACGAAACATTATACATACACAGGACAATGACGCCTTAGTCCCCTTCAAAGCAGGCAACTTGAGACCTCACACAGTTCTCCCAGCGTCTCTTAACCTAACCTGTACATGTTCAGCCTTCTCAGGTGTTCTGCTTGTTGTAGGACTTCCAGAATATGGATCACTTTTGACAGATTTTCAACCATCTTCGAAGGGTTTTTGCCACACTTTTATTTGCACTACACTCATTGCTTCGTTCCTAACAGTCTTTTGAATCATCTAAATGATTTCCGTGGAGGAAAGTTGAAGCTTAATGTGAAATTTGATGCAGATTTGTTGTTCTAGTCACTCAGTCATTTTGAATGTGATGGCCACACAGTACACATGCTCACTCAATGACATCTAGCGCCCCACTGACTAGTACAGTGAAGGTGTCATTGTTCGTGCATGTGCATTACAGTCCACTCTCCTTGGCTGCCAGGTTACATCGATGTCGGGCAAACCATTCTCATTAATTTAACAATGGCTGGGTACTTTTCAGACAGACACACTCTCTCTCTAATATATATATGTATATATATATAAATTACATGGATAAGTTTTATTTCTTATTCAGAAACAAACATTAAATAAATTATAAATATAATCAATGGTACATCTATTAAACTGAATAAATAAATATTGAAAGTATAAAATTTAATATCTAAGAGCTATATATTAGTATACTGTTTTCCCAGAAACAAAAAATATATTTTGAAATATACCTATGACTTTTTAAATATGGAATTCTAAGGTATCATACATTGAACCTAACTCAATAAACTGGTTACAGTAAGTAATAATTATATATGTAAGAATATTTTTAAAATTTGAATCCTTAGACCCCTTAGAAAAATCCAGATGAATGACTTTAATATTTGAGGACTTTTGGCAAGGTGACCAAGTTCTATAGCAAATGTCTCTGCAGCAATTAATTTTAAATATCAACTGGGTAAAGAGATATCTAGGTAGCTGCTAAAGCATTATTTCTGGGTATGTCTGTTAGGGTGTTTCCACGAGAGGTTGACATTGGAATCATGGACTGAGTGAGGAAGATCTTCCCTCATCACTCTGGATGGGGATCACCCAATCAGTTGAGGGCTTGGATAGAACAAAAAGTTAGAGGAATGGTGAATTTGTTCTCACTTTTGGAGGTGGAATATCTATCTTCTCCTGTGCTCAGACATCGGAATTCCTGGTTCTCTAGCCTTGGACTCTGGGACTTGGACCAGTGCCCCTCTAGGTTCTCAGGCCTGTGGACTCAGATAAATTATATCAAAATCTCTGTGGTTCCACAGCTTGCAGGCGGCAGATCATGGAATTTCTCAGTCTCCATAATTGAGTGATCCAATTATTATAATAAATTCCCTCTTCTCTATCTATCTATCTAACTGCTATTGGTTTTATTTTTCTGGACAATGTTGATTAATAGAGTCTCTATTTCCCTGAATAATATTCCATCAGGAAACAGATTATTTCCATGATTATAATTTATTTTGAAATGTAATCAAAATGTTGCGCTACTCAATAGATTATTTTTATCAGCATTGTGTTTTAAGGGATGACTTGGACAAACAACAGGGTAAAATGGTGGTGGTTTACTAAGATCTTGATTCCACTTTGATGGCAAAGATAGCAATGCTCAAAATTGTAAGAATCAAATGTTAATTGTTTATTCAGTGCTTTCTTTAGTTTTATTACAACTATAATAATAGTTATCATATATTCACCAAAAAAGTGTCAAAACTCAAAACAACTCAAAGATCCCTTTTGATGTCCTGCTTTGTGTAATTTTGTACTGAAGGGCAGGAAAAAGTTTTCAGCTACTCACATTCAAGTTTTATTGATAGAATTTGATCATACATTCTTCTCAATAAGGACATTGACAGTGTTGACATTAATTTCATTTCGTTTTCCTAATTGCAAAAAAAAAAATGGAAACTTTTTTTGCTATAGAGCTGTATATAAACAATGAAAATAACAAATTATGTATTTGTTGCCTCCTAAGTTGTTATTTAGATACATCATATCTTGGATCAAGTTTTGCTGTCCAATGATTTCCTAATGATACATGTATTTTTCCTCTGTTTCTGGAAGAAATAAGTATTGTTACATGACAAAGAGCAAGAAGTCTTTACCTGAGGACAGGATTTTCTAAGAATGCCCTGGTATGCCCTACAGTTGCTGTGTTAATTTGTAATAATAATATTAATAATAACTCACCCCCAAATTCCTTTCTTTCTTTATTTTATTCCTTCTTTTCAAATATAGAATTGTGTAGGTCACTGTCAGCATATAAAGAATTAGTAAAATTCAGTTAGTTTAAAGAAAAATTCCACTTCATTTTTTGTGTATGTGTTTATATTTCCTTGTGACTCACTTAAAATGTGATCATTATTGTGGATTTTGAAAACTTCCTGTGTATATTTACTAAATATTAATATCCCAACTATGTATTTAATGTTCTGGGTTTTGGTAGAATTATTGGAATGACATAAAAAAGATTTTATATATTCAGTATGTTTATAAAATAGAATAGAAGATTATCTGATATGAAGAGGATAAATGTAGAATGTGTATGGGGTATAGCAAAGAAAGAAATAACCTCAAATAATTTATATTTTACTGCAGAAGAGGTAAAAGAGAAATATCATTATAATAGCTCATTATTAACATGTAAATATGTTAAAAAATAAGAATTATAAGTACTATTGGGACAGAGTGACCAGTAAACACAATAATTTGGCAAAGAATTACTTTAATGTGTGTGGTAGAGCTAATTTTTCTGTAGGACATACTCATAACATGTTAATGTTTAACGTATTCATGTGGTGAAAAGTAAATATAGGACTATCCAGTAATACATCTGTCTATATAGATACAGGAAGGGCCATAATTTTCTCTTTTACAATTTTGAAGCTTTTTATATGAAGGCAATTAATAGAACTTTCCACCATATACTATGCATACACTGTTAGAGGTAGTTTTTCTGTTCCTTTTTTAAAATCTTCTATTTATTTCTAAGAAAAGTGTTCAATTGATCTTTTGTATACGAACTTGTGACATTTTTTTCTTTTCAAATACATAGTAATATTTAAATAGATAACATGCATATGTTGGAACTCACATTTAAATTGTATACATTAAATATGTACAGTTTTTGGTATATAAATTACATATCAGTAAAGCATGAAGTATTCTTACTAAGTATCAAATCAGAAAGAAACACAAAATAAAACAAGGAGATTTTTGATGATGATGGATATTTTTGGCACCTTGGTTGTGATGATTGCGTCATGAGTATACACATCTATCCAAACATCAAGATGTATATGCTAAATGTGTGAAATTTTGTGCATATAAATTTATCCTTAATATTTGTTTTTTATTTCAGCCTATTATGGGGGTACAAATGTTTAGATTACGTATGTTTCCCTTGTCCCCCCCTCAAGTCCGAGTTTCAAATATGTCCATCCTTCGGGTGGTGCGCATTGGACTCTTTGTGTACGTGTATACCTGTCCCTTCTCTCTCCTCCCTCTCCCCCCCTGTCCAACATCCAATAGATGTTATTCTCATATGTGCATTTATGTGTTGATCAGTTAATACCAATTTGATGATGAGTACATGTGGTGCTTATATTTCCATTCTTGGGATATTTCGCTTAGTAGAATGTGTTCCAGCTCTATCCAGGAATATACAAGAGGTGCAAAAAAGACGAATTTTAGAAGAAAGAGAAAAAAATAAATTTTTTTAAAAAAGAAAAAAACAGACTATGGATGTGAAAAGATATATCATTTGAAAATAATGATAACATTAACTTGTGTTATACTATGAGTCCTGTGTTAAATATATGGAACTAATAGTAGAGTATGCTCCAAGGAATTAAAATGTTGATATAAAATTATTTGCTAGAAATATTTTCCACTTTTGTTTCCAAATATAAGACAGAAGGTCTCATTAAGACATATTACAAAAGAATAATCTAAGTGAGCTTACTGGGTTTTTTTGTCCAACACTGCTATCAAACTATGTGATTCAGAAACTTTAATTTTCAAACAACTGAAAATATTCACTGAAAATATTTTGCCACAGATTTTAATAACTTTCATTTATTAATATATGCTTTGTCTAGTGCCTGTATGTTTTTAAGGATTCATCTCTTTGTATTTGAGATTTCATTTAATTATATCTAATGAAGTATTCTCAACTTTTAAAATAATACCAAGAAAACCTGTCTAAATAAAACATATGAGAAATATCACTATTTATCATAGGATAAATCATGCATTTCAGATTTTACAGGTTATTGACAAGAGAGGTCGATTCCTAGAGAAGTTTAACAATTTGTTTAGGTCGGATAACTGATTGTTAAGCTGGATCTAAGTTCAAAGCCACCTTATTTTTGAAGTTGGTCCTCTTTCTATAACAACAACTACAACAATAAAATAGTAATAAAACCACAACAATATAGCACAACTACAACACAAGTAATCCGTATCTAGCATTTATTAAATGCTTATCTTGAGTAGATCCATTTTTTGAACCTTCACATTAGCTCATATAAACCATTTACAACACTAGTATGTAAGTATTATTAAAATCTTAATTTCAATGATAAAGAAGGTGAATCAAAGTACTTCAATTTACATGTGTGTGAGTATATATATACATATGTGTGTGTGTATATATATGTCTGGTTTTGTTTCTTATATAAAGATTTTAAAAAGTTTTTTTATCCAAATGAGTAAACCATTTAGAGCTAAGAGTTTATTATATAAATCATAAGCAATACAAGGTTTAAAAATGAACTAGAGACAAAAAAGTTATTTCTTTGTAAATAATTGTAAGAAATAGCATAATGTAAAAATATAAAATAAAAACGACCTATTTCTAGTCTTGACATAACTAGCTGTATACCACAGGCAAGTTATAGGAGATATTTTTTTGCTCTCATCTAAAAGTTTCTAAACCTATGAAAACTATTTCTACAATGTAGTTACATATCCCTATCTCTGAAAAAAAACCTGTCTTTGAACAAAAATATTTATTAGTAAAAGAGAAATGTATCCAGTGTAGTGCATAAAACTAATAAAATAGATGTTTGATTTGGTGTCTTTTTCTATTATCCTTCTTAATTTGATACACACAAATAGAGTTGAATGTACTACATTAAATTGATTATTAAATATTTTGAAAGATTAGATGAGTAAAACATCCTTATGAGCATACCTAGAATTAGAAAAAGTCCGTGCTTTTAATAATGTTCAGTATGACATTTAAAGAAGAATTCCTTTTGTCAAAAAGAACTTGCAGAGGAATAGATTCAACAAAATATGCCTGTATGGAATTAGGACTCCTCTTCTCTTCCATTAATCTAATTCATTTTATTGTACAAAGTTCTCTTATAAATGCATCTGTGCACTGTGGAAATGTCAGTGAATGTAATAGAGGAACTTCCCGGGAGATTTATCATGGGATGTAATTTTTAAATTACCCACATTGTTGTGCTGGGCAGGATCACAGTTGAAACTTATTTGAAATCACTCTTTCTTAGGCGATCTTGAAAATCTTAAAAGGTCATCAGGCTTCCCACTGTAACTCAAAGTTAAAACAAAAGTTAAAGTGCTACAGAAAAAAATTTTACCAGGATATATAGCCATCTCCTGTTTTCAGATACCTTTGGCTTCCGTTGGGGCATTTTCAAGTGCAAGGCAAAGTTGAATTAATTTTTTTAATTAATAATATGTGCTATAGAATTGAAGTGTGTGGAGGTGGTTTAATATTAACATATTTAATTAAAACTACAAGTGCTTGGTCAAAATTGTTGAGTTACTGAGTATGAGGTCCTATACAAAAAAGTGAGGAGACAGTGTCCCTGCTCTATGAGATATTAAATGAGGACAATGGATAAACGCATGTGAATGTTACATAAAATACTTGAGGATAATAAAAATATCTGTGACAATTTAAATAAGCTATAAGATTATAAATATATAGACTGATGAAATAGGAATTGGAAATTATGCATGTATGTAATTATACATGAAATTATACACATGGATAATAATTATACATGTAATTATACACACACGCATAATTTCTAATTCCTATTTCATGTGTGTAATATACACACATGTATGGACAATATGGAAAGATGCTCTTGACTAACAATGAGATTATCCTGATAAACTCATCTTAAATCGAAAATATTGTAAGTCAAAATGACACTTAATGCACCTAACCTATCTTAAACCTGCTCAGAATACTCACATTAGCCTACCGTTCGGAAAAATCATCAAATACTAAAGATCTAATACAAATTCTATTTTATAATAAAGCATTGAATATCTTATGTAATTTATTGAATATTATACTTTACATCAAAACGTGACAGTTTTCCACTATCGTAAAGTTGGAAAATACTAAGTTAAACCATTATAATTTGGGGACTGTCTGTATATACACATATATGCCCATATATATTTGAAAACATTGATTTACTCTGGGAAACCTTAAAAACTCAATCTTCCATTTCCTTGAGCAAGAATTCAAATCAAAATAACTGGTGGCCTGGTGCAGTGGCTCAAGCCTGTAATCTTATCACATTTGGAGGCTGAGGTTGGAGGACTGTTTGAGGCCAGGAGTTTGAGACAAACATAGGCAACATAGTGAGGAGATTCTTTCTCTACAAAAATATTAAAAAACTATCCAGGCATAGTGGAGTATGCCTGTAGTCCCAGCTATAATACTTGGGAGGCTGAGTCAGGAGGATCTCCTGAACCCAGGAGTTTGGGGCTGCAGTGAGTTAGGATGACGTTACTGCACTCTAGTCTCTGTAACAACAACAACAACAAAACATAATTGACAATACAAAGGTTAGCCCAAGAAACAGTAAAAACAACTGACACTCTTTGCAGGAATGAAAGACAATCTTTTGAAGTTTAGTTTAAAACTTTTGGGAACTTTATTAAATATATTTCATAAATCTTATTTACCTAAAGTATTTTCAAGTATGAGATATATATACATATATATATATATTTTTTTTATTTCAGCATATTATGGGGCTACAGATGTTTAGGTTACCATGGAGTACTATTCAAATATGATATATTTATAAGCACTTAAACATTTATTTTGTCATGTTTTAAAATTTTATTAATAAATCATCAAATCTGGAAATTTATCAGAAACTTAACTGAGTTGAGATAAGAAATAGCAGAAATTTAAATGGATAAAAATTAAATTTTAAAATAAAGCAGAGACAATATCACTTAACAAAATGTAAAATGGACTTCTACAATGGAGACTTGTTTTTTTGTTTTTTGTTTTTTTTTGCCTAGAAAAAGCTGAAACTGTTTAAAACATATTTGGCTCTAGCGGAATATTATTTAAACAGATAACATATAGTATCCAGTGTCAAAAGAAACAATAGAATCCATTATTTTATTCTATTTAAGATAGGTCAGGTGTTGATTAATTAAGTACATTTATAGCTACTAAGTTCATATTTACTTTTACATTCAGTTAAGCCTTATAGGGCAGTGTCCCAGTTGGGATCCCATAGAAATCCTATGACAAGTGCAAATTTAAAACAAATAAATAAACAAATAAATACATAAATAAATATCAAGAAGGGATTCACTACTGTATTTTATTAGAATGCAGATATTTTCATAAGTAAAAATATTATACCATACCTAAGATTTCATTTTAATGCATTTTAGTTGGAGGATACAAAATCAACATAAAAAAAATCACTAACATTTCTATATGCCTGCAGAAAACCATATGAAAAAGAAATCAAGAGAGGAATCTCATTTATAATATCTACAAATATAAAATACCCAGAATTAAACATAACCAAAGAATTGAAAGATCCTTATAATAAAAACCATAAAACATTGATGAAATAAATAGAAGAGAAAACAACAAAATGAAAAGAAATCTCATGTTCACAGATTGGAAGAATTACTATTGTCGAGTTGTCCATACTACTGAATGCAATCTACAGATCAATGTAATCCCAACAAAATATCAATGGCAGTCTTCATGGAAATAGCAAAATAATAATAATAATAATAATAATAAAATTAAAAAATTCTAAAATTTATATAAAATCAGAAAAGACTGTGAATAGCCAAAGCAATCTTGAGCAGAAAGAACAAAGCTGAAGGCATCAGGTTACCTAACTTCAAAATATACCGCAAGCCTATAGTAACTCAAATAGTATGGAACTGGAACAAAAATACACACATGGACCAGTGGAACAGACTATAGAACCCAGAGATCAATCCACACATTTACAGCCAACTCATTTTTAAAAAAGTCACCAAGATCATAGATTGAGGAAAATATAGATTCTTCAATAAATGATGCTGGGAAAACTGGACATTCATATGCAAAACAATAAAACTAGGTCCCTGTCTCTCAGCATATTAAAAACTCAAATAAAAATGGACTAAAAACTTACACGTAAAACTTGAAACTATGAAACTACTAGAAGAGAACATTCAGAATATGCAACAGTACATTTGCCTAGGCCAAGATTTCTTGAGTAAAACCTCAAAATCCCAGGAAATCAAACAAGAATTGACAAGTAACATTACATCAAGCAAAGAAGCTTATGCACAGCAAAGGAAACGGTCACAAAATGAAGAGACAATATACAGAATGGGACAAAATATTTGCAAACTATTTATCTGACAAAGGTCTAGTATACAGAATAAATAAGGAACTCAAGCAACCCAATAAAAAAAAAAAACAAATTATCCAATTTAAAAACAGCCAAAATTCTGAATAGACATTTCTGAAAGAAAGGCATATAAATGGCCAACAGGTATATAGAAAATGTTCAACATCATTAATCATCAGGGAAATGCAAACTAAAACTACAATGAGATATTATCACACCAAAATTATTTTAAAATGTCTTTTATCAAAAAAACAGCTCAAAACAGTTGCTGGCAAAAATGTGGAAAAAGGGGGAAATCTCAAACACTGTTGGTGGGAATGTATATTAGTACAGCCACTATGAAAACAGTATGGAGGCTTCTCAATAGATTAAAAATAGAATTACCGTATGATCCAACAATCCCTGCTAAATGTATATAAAAAGGAAGAAATACTTATATTAAAGAGATATCTGCACTCCCATGTTTATTGCAGCACTATTCACAATAGCTAGGATATGGAATCAACCTAAATGTACATCAATGAATGAATGGATAAAACAATGTAGTACATTTACACAAGTGTATGTATATCCCATTCACTCACATTTGATGATTATAAATTACATGCTTATATTAAAATATTATATGTACTCCATAAATATGTAAAATTATTATAAATCCATAAAACTTTTAAAAAATGTAAATTAAATGCATTTATAAATGAATCAATTAACATACAACTAAACAATCATTAATCATTTCTGAGAATGATCACTATTATAATGTATTTGAGGACAAAGCCTGGCTAGTCTACCCTTTCATGAAGAGGATAAAGCAGAAGGATTTATGTTATTTGGTAGTGTCTATTATAATTTTCATTACAGTATCTAATTCCTTTAATTTCCTTATAGAAGAAATATTAAAATTGTCAAATAGATTATTTATATTTTGAAATTTAAATCACTTTCTGCACTCAAAGATTCTTGCAATGTTTTATAAAACTATAGTTGTGTAAGGCCTGACTTGCAATTCAATAGTGGAAAATAACCATATAAGTCCTGGTGAAAGCATTTGAGAGAGATATACCAATGTTCCTTCTTACATAGAGATAGGTCATCAGGTCAACTGGTCTACTCTGTCTTTACTTATTTATTTTTATTAATGTTGTGAAGCAATGATGTTTTGTTTTTTCTTGAAATATAGTAGATATGATTATACTTGTCCCTTTTAATTGCAAGACTATAAGTCTATATTATACATTTGAAATTTTCTCAGTAAACTTTTTATACTTAGTACCCCATTTAAAAGTGAATTTCCCTAGATTTACTGCTTCCTCATTTCCCTCTTTGGCTAATGATTGAACTGAAAAATAACTAAAATCAAGAACTACCAAAAACTTGGAGAGAATTTCATCTGCCAAATTTATTTTTAAGTTTGGGATCTCAGGCAGGATTAAAGCAGCTGGTATATCTGAGTCATGGTTGTTAGGGCAAATGAAACCAAATAGCACAATCCAAGTACATCATTTATAAATATATCTAATACTTTTCTGTTGCTAATATGTCTAAGAAATTGTTCATGCTCAGTCTCAAAGAAAACTTGTACTTATATATCTATAGCTGTGTCTATTGATTTATGATAAAGATTCAATTCTTTTTTTGACTTAGATTTCTGACAGCAAACTTAGATACATGAAAAAAAGAACTTTGAAATGCTAAAGTTACGAGAAAGTTTAGATTTTATATATTATGTTTGCTAAAACCAATTCTGACAGAGTTACATATTTCCACAGGGATAAAATTACTGTGAATGCTTAAAATAATGCAAAAAATTTCTTAATTCCCTTTCTAGTGTCCATTCCTTTAAGACATAAACCTTATTTTCGAAATATTGAGTACTTCTAATATGCTATGTAATATTTTAAATTCTTAGAGTGATTAATTCATTTACTTCTCATAAAACACTGTACAGCAGCTACTGATCACTTCATTTATTGAATGAAGAATCTGTGGGACTAGATAATATTATTTTTTTTTCAAAATCACACAAGAAGTGATAATCTGGACCAAAGACCATGTAGTTGGTCATGATGCTAGGTTTCCTCTCTTTCGCTAGTAATGTTTGCAACAGAAAGCTATATTTTTTGTATACAAAATAATATGAGCTCAAATGTAGTGGCAGAATGACTATATAATCTTTCTTTCTAAAGACAATAGTTTCTTGTAAGCGTTATAGGATCGGGAAGGCATAAGATATCCTGAGGGCGTAAATATACAGACAGACAGTGGCATCATACATAAAAATAAAACTCTGCCCCACAATCTGGGAAGCAACCAACCCAAGAAATCAACCCTTTATCTTCAGTAAACAACTCAGGAAGACATTCTGGCTATCTGTAAGTCAGACTTGTAGTTTGATTGTTATCTCTCGTTACTGGTCCAGAAAGGTAATCATAAGCTTTGTAACAATCAGTCCAAAATGTCCAGAACTTTATTGATAACTAACAGATTGCTTAATTTTTTCCCCCGTTCCCATTGAGGACCAACTGGAGAAAGGCAGGTATGCACTCCTAACCAATCACATGGTAGGCCAGGCTTATTAGCCCACACACAGCTCCTCCATGCCAACGTCCTCCAATCAGGAATACATGAAGTCTTCCCTGTTTCTACTATCAAGCTTCAGTCTCTGTCAAAATGCAAATGACTGTGACTGACTTACTTCCAAGAGCAAGCTTTGAAAATACAGCCTTTGCTTATTTTCATTTGGTTGGTCTTTGCTTATTTCCACAATTCTATAGCATTTTAAATCTGAATTTGCCTTACTTGCTTTAAATACTGTTGGTCCAGATTATACTAGAATTCATGCTATGCTTAATGTCTTAGCTTGTTTTCTGTTGCTATAACAGAATATCACAGACTAAGTAATTCTATTATAAAGAAAAGATGTTTATTTGGCTCATGGTTCTGGAGGCTGAGAAGTCCAAGGGAATGACACTGGCATCTGGCAAGGGTCACCCCATGGTGGAAGACAGAAGCAGGCATGTGAGATGAGAGAAATAAACCAAGTCAAATTCATTTTTATAACAAACCCAATCTCACGGTAACTACTCCACTTCAGTGATAATGGCATTAATCCATTCACGAGGGCTGAACCCTCATGAGCTAACCATCTCTTAAAGGTTCACTTCCCAATACTGTTACATTTGCCATTAAACTCCCATGATTTTTGGTGGAGACATTCAAATCATGACCTTACACTATGGGACAACACAGGCCAGAACTGTGTCTCTGATATATATGGTTGTATATTTTACAGGAACGGAACAAACAGGATTAGGAGAGAGGGGATGACAGTGATGTTTAGACAATTAAAAATTTGATGACATAGAGGTACATCACAACAGTTGTGACTACTATTGTCTGTGATACTTAATTCCCATGTGTAGTCTCTTTTAAATTTAATTTGCATATTCCTTTTTTGATTGCCAACATAACTCCTATTACTAACACAACACAGAAAATCTGATTTTCTATTAACAATGAAACATAACCAAAATGTATCTTTGTCATCTTCTTATTTTCTTGATTAACCTTCTCCCTATTCTCTGCTTTTCAATTGTTTTCATACCAAACTCTAGTCAGGCTAACAAACAATGGTTTGTTTCTTAGTTGAAGAATTGCCTCTGCTTTCTTTTTTCCAAGAGAATCACATTTCTTGAGTGCTGCCTTAGCACTTTCTTCTAGTCACAGTGAGACAGATTATCAGGCTCATGTTAGATGATCTGTCAAGAGTATTGAGCCTGCATTGTACAAATTAGTCTTAGGTAACAAAATGACAAAGCTTGTTCAGAAAAAACCTCACAGATCTCATGAATTTTAAGCACAAATTAATTATACTATAAAATGAAAACCACAGTTATCTAGAGAACACAAAGTTTAGTGTATTCAATTATTTACAAATGACAGCTGTATCTTGATATGGAAAAATATGTTGGAGAATTTTTATAATTAATAATTTTTTTCTGATAAAACTGTAATCATTTTTATAGAACATGCATTTTACTCAAGAATCTGCAAGCCCAAAAAGTATTTTCAATTTTGGGAAAATGAATTTAAATTATCCATCCTTAATACTCCTAAATAATTTCATCAGGTAGTATTTATAGAATTAAATCCTTATTAATAATAGAGAGTTCTTACAAACTAATGTGTTCCCTTAGTCATAATATAAAAATCAAAGTCTCTAATTGATTTGTCAATGCAAAAGTGATTCCACTTGCTTTGTTGAAGATACTTATAGATAATATAAATGGTAGTAATAAATTTAATTTTAGCATTGAACAGAAATGTATACTTTTCAGTATTACAATGGAAACAAACCCACAGTAAATTTATAAAAATCGAGGTAATCACGATAGATCGCCACTGTTGTTTTCAAGGCTAACAATTGAACTCGACGGAAATAATCCCTTTGTAATCAACCACTCCATATGCATTCCACATTTATGGAATTTCAACTTAGCTCTGCATTTAAAACAGGCAATCTAAACATGTTCTCAGAGGATAAGAATAAGCCCTGAAGAGCTACTCTTTAAACTTTATATTTTTCACAGAAACTAGACTTCAAAGATATTCTGAAAACACCATAAAGTTTCAAACTACAGTGCCCGCAAACTTCGCACATGGCTCCTATTACATCAATCAGAATCCTATGTGCATGGACTCAGGGCAAAGCATAACCTTTTATATGGTCGACAATATGTTTGAAATGACTACAAAAATGTCTGAAACTTCAAATACTGTGCTGAATTTACACTTTGAAAGGACACTTAGTTTTAGGACTCCAACAAATGCTAAATTATGCTTCATTTTACTAGTTTAACTCCAAATTTTAAAAACTTCAGAGAATTTTTTTTTTTTTTGCTATTTGAAGGTCAAAATTACATTAACTAAAAACATTAAAAATGTCAGAGTAATATGCTGGTTTTTAAATATCTTTTTAATCAGTTATTTCTTCTTATGTAAAGTATTGATTTATTAAGTAATTGATAATAGTAAAAGCAATTTAAAACATAATATTGTGGGGAAAAGCATCAAATGTACTTTAATGGAAATTATAAACTGTAAAACAAAATCAAAACAAAAAACATACAATATGTAAGGACATATTGACAAAATAGATGTGATATTTTAAGTAACACTCGTTAATTTCATTTGTGATTAAGCTTCCTGAAGTTTTAATTTCTCTGAATCCCTGTATTGTAGATTATTCATCAGATGTGATAACCTCACAGATTGAGCTTCCTCTTCTGTAAAGAGATTTCTAGTGCTTTTCTGTTTCCTGGAATATGTGAAATATTTTTGTATTTAATCTAAATAATTTAAGTTATATCTGCAAGAGCAAGTTTTTAAACTTCTTTCTCACTGTTTCTCATTGTTCATGGAATGCAATATTCAATATTTTATATACGTCCTAGTGACTTTGGTCCAATGGACTTTCTCATTTCCAAAACCTACTGTTAGAATGAAAGTATTACTTAGAGACATAAGCTGCTGTCAGCAAATCCATTAGTGATATTTAGTGGTCAAAAAGAAAAAAATTGAAATAAAATATTTTATATATTTTAAAATAGGATATAATACAGGAATAGGAAAGTTAGAGAATTTAGAAAGTAGGAAAAAGAAGAGGAAGTAGAAATAAGAGAGCTCCAGAATGTACTCTAACTACTTGATTATTTCTTACCCTAACTTTACTGTCACATTAAAATTTGACTATAAAATAGTGACATGAGTTTTCCTGTTATTTATCCTGTTATTTAAAGTTCTCTAACAATTACTGAATTTTTATGTCAGACTGGATTTCATTAGCAACTCAACATGTCATCACAACATAAGATTCATGTAACAGGTTAAATAGTCAAATCTGGAGGAAAGTTTCATTTAGCAGAATGGTTTATTAGAAAACTTTTGTTTTCCAGAGGAAGAAGTACTTATTTAAATAAAGAGTTCCCAGAACAGTTATTTCCGGAGTTGGGGAATAAAATAACAAAGAAACATCATCTTGAGGCCATAGGAAACTATTTAGCACTAAGTATGGTGCAGTCATTCTAATTTGGAAAGATTCACAGTCCCAGAGAGAGATAAAGAAGCCTTCTGGAATCCCTATTATGCAAGATTTTTTAACACCTTTTCGTATCTGAAATTGGAGATCCTGGGAGAGAGGCTCAGCAGCCAGGCCAGTGGGGTTTGTGAGGGAAGATTGATGAAGCAGCTATTTGCCAACAGGACTGAAGTGTTTCAGATTCTTCCAAACTGGTTTCATCTTTGTTGTGTACTGTGGTAAATATCAGGCTCCATCACACATTTAACAATTTTATTTCATATAAGATTTCTACCTATAAAACCAAGAATATATAATAAAAGAGATCTCCTGTCCTTAATAAGCAAGCAAGGGAGAAAAAATAGAATCAGAAAAAATACCCAAGTAATGCAGAAAAATGCTATAACCAATAAAAGGAAAGAAAGAACTGAAGGGATGATTGCAAAACGATTGTCAGGATGATAGGTTTAAAACTAATCATATTAATAATTATATTAAATGTGAACACTTGAAATATGACAAACTGTACAGATTGAAAGATCAAATGAAAAAAGACACCACTTAATGCTTTACACAAAAATTCAATTTAAATATAAATTTCCAACTAGGTTAAAAGTAAAAAAAAATAAAAAGTATTATCATTTCAAACAAAGTAGATTTCAGAGAATATCATAGTACTGATGATAAAGAAAGCCCTTTCAAATTGATAAAGAAGTCAGTTTTTCAGGAAGACATAAAGATCATAAATATGTATGTCCCTAGTAACAAAACTTCAGAATACCTGAAACAGAACTGTTTAGACTTCAAAGAGAAATTTCTAAATCAAAAATTATTGTTAGAAATTACAATATCATCTATCTGTAATTGACTGAAAAAGTAGACATGAAATAAATAAGAACTCTTTAAGAAATCTGTCAACTAATGTGAGCGAAGTATTTTAAAGTCTCATGAGAAAAATGTAGGTGCAGGTGAGTATGCTGACTTTCTTGATTATGGCAATGACTTCACACAGGTGTATTTATGGTAAAATTTACTGAATTGTACATCTTAACTCTGTATGATTTACTATATGTTAATTATACTTCAATAAAGCTGAAAAAATGCAATGCCTTTTCTTTATATAGATGTGGAATCTTTTAAACTATCTATTTTGGGGTAATGAACACTCTATTTAGCTATTTTAGTATCATATAATTATTTAATAAGTATGTATAATTGTCTAGTATATATAACTAATTATTAAATTATGATACCATTAGTTATGATTATTATAATAATATACCATAATTATTTATAATCATGATCATAATTATTTTAATAATTAATTGTAATTATTTATAATAATTATATAATATTTAAACAGCTAAATATTTTGAATGTTCATTAGTTGACAAATGCTGTGCTTAGCGTTTTCTGTGTGTTAGCTCATTTAATATTGCAACAATCTTATGGTGTAATTACCGCTATTGTATCCTCATTTGATAAATAAGTTAAAACTGATATTAAATAATTTTCCTAAAATGCAATAGACAAAAAGTGACAATGTCAAGTTTTGAGCTCAGGCAGGATCACTCTAGAATCTGTACCATTTTATGGTTTTTTTTTTTATTTTTTTCAGCATATTACAGGTGTACAAATGTTTAGATTACATATATTGTCTTTACTCCACTTGAGTCAGAGCTGCAAGTGTGTCCATTCCCCAGATAGTGTGCACTGCACCCATTATGTGTGTATATACCCATCTCCTCCACCCCTCTCCCATCTGCCCGACACCCATTGAATGTAAGTACTATATGTGCACTTAAATGTTGGTCAGTTAATACCAATTTGATGGTGAGTACATGTGGTGCTTGTTTTTCCAAACTTGGGATACTTCACTTAGTAGAGTGGGCTCCAGCTCTATTCAGGATAATACAAGAGGTGCTATATCATCATTGTTTCTTGCGGCTGAGTAGAACTCCATGATATACATATACCACATTTTATTAATCCACTCAGATATCGATGGGCACTTGGGCTGTTTCCACTCTCATCTCTACACAAAGTCATGGAAACTAAACAAACTTCTGATTTATTTTCAATCTCAGATACAGTGTTTTGATTTAATCATACTCTTCAACTCATGATATTTTATCTTCATTGTCCCTGGTAGTGGGAGTTAGAGGGACTTTGAATATTTCCGTCTACCCCGGGTTACTTCTATTGTCCTCTAATTGTTATTTCTGCTTCCATTCTTAGTTGCCGAAACTCAATATTTACAAACAGCCAGAGTTACCTGTTTAAACTTAAATCAGAGCACATCATTCTGCTGCTTAAGATGCTGCAGTCATTTGTCATTACACTCGGACTGAAATTCAAACCTTTTTACATGGCCTGAAAGTATTTACACAACTTATCTCAACATATATCCTGAGGCAGAATCTTTATCATCTTGCTTTGTACAAGCTCCAGCCAAACTATTGTTCTGTTTATTCCTAGAGCATCCTGGGCTCTGTCCAGTTTCATTTCAGTTGCTGATGCTGACTTCTGTACGCTAAGCATTTTTCCCCCCAATTTCATGTCTATCGCATTCTCATTCCTTACATGTCATGAAAATATCACATTTTCAAAGGTGTTCCTTGACCACCCAATCAGACAACCACCAAATTTGTTTTCAGCAAGAATCTCTGTGCTAAGCTGTAATAACATTTTATTTATTTACTCGTTTTCTCTCTTTAAACTAGGATGACTTTTTTGAGAACATGAATCATAAATTTGTACCCTGAGGAGTACAGAATTTTTGACATATAATGAATTCAATAAGTACTAGTTTATTAAGTCAAATAAATAATAATCTGAGGCAAGGTAGCCTTTTGAAAAATCATGTGAGCTACACTGTCAAAGACAAAGCCAGACACTAGTTGGAGTGGTCAGGATAGGTTGTATTCAATAGATATAATAATAGAGAAAAGACTTCAGTGTAAACTGAACTCAACTTGGATTGTGCAGAAGTGAATAGGCATTTTCAAGGGAAAAATGAGAGAATAGAGAAGGGGGAAGGCAGGGGCTTAAGCTCACTCAGGGAAGTGAAAACTTCCAAAAAAGTAGGAAGAGGAGTTATTTAATATAATTAGCCCTTCTGGGTTCTTTAACTAGCATTTACTAAAATTAGGCCGCTACCCTCCCACAAAGATTAGGAGACAGGGGCCTTATCTTCAAATATTTCCTAGAATAAACAGCAAATTCTTTTAGCAACCATGAGCTTTCCCAGGAAGGAACTTAAAGGGGCTATAGTCATTGTCTTAGGGATAAAGCCTTGGGGGATCATTTACAGTGAGACTCTAGTTTTTACAGGCAAAAGTTGAAAAGTTGAGGACTAGTCAAGAAGTGGGCTCAGAGGAGACTGAGCAGGGTTGATCTAAGATAGTCCGTTCATAGGCACTGCACTCAATGTTACCATTGTTTTTATTCTTATACAATGAATTTTTTTTTTTTTTGAGACAGAGTCTCACTCTACTGCCCTGAGTAGAGTGCCGTGGCATCAGCCTAGCTCACAGCAACCTCTAACTCCTGGGCTCAAGCAATCCTCCTGCCTCAGCCTTCCAAGTAGCTGGGACTACAGGCATGAGCCACCACGTTCGGCTAATTTTTTCTATATATTTTTAGTTGTCCATCTAATTTCTTTGTATTTTTAGTAGAGATGGAGTCTCGCTCTCGCTCAGGCTGGTCTCGAACTCCTGAGCTCAAACGATCCACCCGTCTCGGCCTCCCAGAGTGCTAGGATTACAGACGTGAGCCACCACGCCTGGCCGTACACAATGAATTTAAATCTGAATTTTCTCAAATCTTATCAATACATATTTGCTCCTAAAATTCTAACAGTACCTACCCTAAGTGAATAATAAATAAGACAGAACACGATAACTTTTCTTTTATCTTTCATGAAGTATCATTGTTATGTGAGTTATATGATTTATTTTTTATGGTTTTTAGTTTGTTTATATTAATATAAACTGGCTTTTCAATATAATCTTTTGTGTTTTGCAGTATATACAAGTTTCTGTGAAGAGATGAATAAGTTAATGATCACAAAATGCTTCAAAACTGTGTACTTTGTATTTTAAAATAATCAATCCTATTCAAATACAATTGTATCATAAAATTTGTAATACTTATGATATTCTGGAACAATGTATTGTTTTACATAGTAGTACAGTCTTATTTTATATTTCCATGAGACAGACCTTGAGACAAGCAGTACATTTGTAAGGTAATCCCAATAAACTCAGGTCTGACCGGGGAGTGAGGAAGTAAAGCAGGGAGGATATAGAAGGAAGCCAACGACAGATGCACACCTGAGCGCATCTTCCCAAAGTGCCCTCAGGGCTCAATTTTGCAGAAAACATTCTGAGATATCAAGACAGCACACCTTAAAATTGTGGCTTGGTGGAGGATGCTGGATTATTTATTTACTAACTTTTTTTCCTCATTTTTGTGGATTCATCCTGGGATCATTGCCTCTCTGGTACATCCAGTCCACACAGCATAGGTGTCAAAGAACACACTGTGGCCAAAAATGCTCTTAGCCTAAGAGATAGTTATGAGATGTATTTGTGAGTACAGGAAATTTTTGCAAGAGACCTCCAGGATTGGGCTAAGTGTGCATGGACTGGGTACTGGTAGCATCTTCTTCAAGAACAAGAAAATATGGCCGCAAAAGAGGCCATATTCCATTCATGTTACAGGTGAGGCACTATTTTTATTATGCAAAGTTTATAATGAGAAAAGTTGATAAAAAGGAGATAAAAATGTCTAGGAAATTATCAGATTTATGGGCTAATTTTAAGAGAGATGAAGAGGAATCTACTAAAGAATTTTATCCTTTTATTTTCTGCCTACCTCAGAGGAATAAAGTAGCATATATATAAATTAAAGAATCTTTTGATATAAAAAAATGAAGGTTGCAATATTTTGGTGTATTCTCTTTAAACAAAAACTGTAGTGACCTGTACAAACCAATCCAAAAAGAAGAAAACAATCATGCATTTATTCCTTTTATTGATATAATAGAAGCAACAGGATAAAGTGGAGAAATTTCTTCTCCATACCTGTTCAATTTTCCTCGTTTGAAAAGCATTTTTTGGTGGGTGTCAGGTATATCATTACACATGTGAAGGTCCTCTCTCTGCTGAGACAGCTCCAGACTAAAGGCTCTTGAAGTTTTGTGGAAGTTGGGATAGAGGGAGTGGAAAGGGAAATTCTAGAGGTGAGAAGTTCTAAGGCCCCGAATAGAGAGACCTCCAAATTAAAGCATCTGGGCTAGAAATACAGCAGACATACATGAGAGTATGGCTGGCCAAGGAACCTGAGTTCTTGACTGCAACTCCCTTCAGACTGCAGTGCACTGACTCTGCACCAAGCCAGGGGTGAATCTTCCTGTGAGTTCCTCCAGGGAAAGCTTTTGTGATTACCTATAGTCAGGCCTGAAAAATCACACATAGATTTTTAACAAAAAGCTAGATTCCTTAGCTTAATTTTTTCCCCTGTTTTTTTTTTCTTTTCTTTTCTTGTTTCTTTTCTTTTCTTTTCTCTTCTTTTCTTTTCTTTTCTTTTCTTTTCTTTCTTTTCTTCTCTTTTCTTTTTTGTCTCCTTTTCTTCTCTTTCCTTTCCTTTTCATCTTTCCTTCTTTCTTTTCTTCTTTCCTTCTTTTTCTTTCTTGTTTTTTCTTCTTTCCTTCTTTCTTTCTTTTTTTCTGTTTCTTTTTTGTTAGAAGTCGAATTTTTTCTTTCTAATGTGAATATTTAATGCTATGAAGTTTTCCCAAAGTACAGCTTTAGTGTCATTCCACAAATTTCAATATTCTGTGTTTACATTTTATTTCAGTACAAAATACTGTCTTGTTTTCTTTTTGATTTCTTCTTTGAGCAGACGTATTTCTTGTACTGATTTCTAGTTTAATTCCATGTGAACAAAGAACAAAATTTGAAAGACTTGAATTGTCTTAAATTTATGAGACCTGTTATGGCCAAGAACACAATCTAGCTTTGTAAATGTTCTGTAATCATTTGAAACAAATTTATAGTCAACTTTTGTTAGTTGCATGTTCTGTAGCAGTCTCCATAAGGTCTGGCTGGTAGATAATTTTGTTTACATTGTCTATATCCTTGCTTATTTTTGATCTACTTATGCTATCAATTATTGAAGGCATGTATTGAAATCTCCAACTTTTTCATGATTTTGTCAATTTCTCTAATCAATTCTATCAGATTTTGTTTCTTTTATTAGGAAACTTTGTAATCAGGTGCATTCATATTTAGAGTTATTAATTACACATGAAATGATTGCTTTTATAGATGCAGTTTCCAGTTTATAATCTATTTAATTTAATTGCCTTCTTTTAAAATTGTTTAAGTAATATTTAAAAATATCTAAACAATGCCAAACTGAAGAGTACTGAATGCTTGAAAATATACATATATATATATTTTGGGTTTTTTTGGCAGTCAGGGAGGGGGAAATAAAGCACACTGCGTCCTTTGATTTTCTTTTAAAAAGATTCTAATTTTAAGATAATGTTCTCCTAGTAGATAACTAAAAGAATATATGTTTCTATTACTTAACTCTTCTGTTTTGTGTTTGATTATTTTTGACTTCCTTCTCTTTTTGTTTAAATGTCATTTCATTAAGCTCCTTTAGTTTCTTACTGCTTTCATTGTAACACCATCCTTTTCTGTACATCTGAATTTTGATATTCACTAATGATTATTCCCTATATCATGGCTTCAAGTTTATTAATTAAGTCTCTAAATATGTTTGATTTTAAAATTTATTTCCTTAGGTATAGAGTTTCACTTTAATCTTATTATTTTGTTTATTTTTTTACCTTTAATTTTTTTACCGTATTAATGGTATGGCTTTTATTTTATTATTTTTCAAAAGTTGAAACCACTTGAAAATTCCCTTTAAGGTTTTTTTTTTTAAATCCTAAATTTGATTTTTATTTTAAACTGAAATTTCCTTTTTCTTTTTATTCTTTTGTATATTTTTCATGTGTGGTTGTAGACATTTTATCTGAGATTGATTTGGTTCTTCTCCTACTTAATGTTTGAATGATGAGTATCTTTTGCTGGGTACTTTTCTTTTTTTTCTTTGATCTGAAGCATTGATAAATAAAACCAAAAAAACTGTAATGGGGCAAAATGCTATTTTTCTTAGAAAACTTAAGTCTTTGCTCCACTTCTGAAATTTGATCAAGTGTTCTTAAGATAACTAATAAGGTAACAAACAGAGATTTAGGTATTTTTCTTGAATTCATTGTATGGTCATGGATCTTCTATATATATCATTTGGAGTCAGATGTATTATTTATTTCTTTAATTCACTGATTTCTCCCTATAAGCTATTTCCATTACTTTTCTATCAGACAAAGAAAATAAGAGATAGCTATCCTGTTTTATTGTTACAAAATCTGAGGTCATCGCTGAGTATTCTCAGAATTATGCTGACCTGCTAGTCCAGTTTCTATGGGATTAGCATAGAAGAGAGACCTCCCTTCTCTGTGTTTCTCCTCTCTGAGTTACCCACTACCTGTTTTTTCATTTCTGTGAATTTTCAAAGAACATTGTATAAAATTACGTCCCTTCATTTGTTCAGTTGCTGGTGATATTTTTTCTCTGCTTCATTATTGGTTCACTTATAATTTTTGATATCAAAGGAAAAATGTTTTGTTGAAATTTCCTTCTGTCAATATGAATTTTTCAGATATAATTATATTTATTTATTATCTGTTTTACTTTATTTTTAGAAAAAAATCAATAGTAAAACCACTGGGATATTTTTTCTCACCAGAATTATTAAATACTTCACCTACTCCTAAACCCAACATATGCACACAAGAGTAGAAAACAGAGCTTATTTAATTAATATCAAAGTAGCAGTCAGAGGAGGTGACCTTTGCTATTTGAGGATTTCCATTTATAAACATTGTTAGCTGAAAAAAATTATTGTTTCATTTGTAGTATGAATCAAAATGGAAAAATAACCAATATTCATTTAGTCATACATTAAGATAATAACATTAGAAAAGTTAAATAGAATCTTCTTTTATCAAAATAGCATTTGTTAAAGATATTGATTTCAAATTCTGAATTTCAAACATTCAGTTTCAAGCTGAGACGTAACTTCTCAATGTTTCAAATATAATAACAATATTCCTAAGTATTAATAAGAATAAATTCAATACATGTAAGAATTGTAATTTTTCATATCTATATATTAGTTTAGTGAATGAAAAATTCAGTTATGCCACAGAAAGATCTTTCAGTAGACATAAATCCAGGAATGAAGTTTACGAATTATGATCCTGTTCTTCCAACATTAAAATTTAATACAAATACTGGTTTACTTACTTATATAAAAAATCCCTATTTGTTACTACCAGAAATAAATAAAATATTATTTATTTTGACCTCTCAAAGGAAAGGAAACACTTTGCAATACACGAATTTTCAGCGTTTATGTTTAATATCATCATAGCACTAATATTAATTCACAATGGAATTTAAACTCAAACTGTATATGTGAAGTTTTGATCAATATAACGTGATTTATGTATCCTTTTTTACTTTTTTATTGTGTAAATTTAAGGTGTACAACGTGATGTTTTGATATACATATACATTGTGAAGTGATTGCTACAGACAAGCAGATTAAGATAACCATCGTTTCATATAGTTACCTTTCTCTTTTTGTGTGGTAAAAGTACCTAAAACCTATCCTCTTGGAAAATTTGCAGTATACAATAAGATATTATTAACTATAATTCTCATGTAATACCTTAGATCTCAATACTCTTTGTTCCTTTGACCTACATCTCCCTCTTCCCCTCCACAGTAACATCATCATTCTACACTCTATTTCTATGTATTCCTTTTTCTTTTTAGATTACACATATAATCCTTTATTTTAATACATAAAAGTTTAAACCAGATAATGATTGTATTTCAACAAAATGAAATTCTTTTTCACTTTCTCACACATGCTATTCACCATACATGAGAGATCTCATACTCATAGATTATTATCTTTTTACATGGAAAAAATGAGGAACTCATCATGGTTGGTTGAGAAAAGAATAACCTGAGAGGAGACAGTGTTGTTCTAGCCATATGGTCAATGACTGTTATGTTCTACAATAGGCTTTGAGATGTACCCTCGTTGGAATATGAGGTTGCTGACAGCTGGTTGCCTGTTTTATATGACAGCCACGTGTAATTCCTGCTGCTTCTGAAATCTCAGTTCCAGAGGCATTAGTGTGATCCCAAGGAAGAGCTCAGCTTGTAGGAGTCAATGTTTTCCTTCACTTTTGCACCCAAGAGGATGAAGTACTGATGTATTTCTGGCTCTAAAAAGGTGAGTCATAATGATTAAAATTCACCCTTGATATTTACTTTCTAATTTAAACACAGAACTCATTAAATTGTAGAAAAGGCAATGTGTTATGTAAAAAATAAGAAATTTTAAACTCAAGTTTTGGAAGTTCAAGTAAGAGAATATAACAATTTATACAAACTGAAAGAAAAAATTGTCTTTTACTTGGGAAGAATACAACAAAAGAGATACAAACACAATTACAGTGGTCTAATCAATTAAATCATGTACAATTAATCAATTGTGAAACATGAGGATAATTAATAAGAATTAATTGATTTTAGACAACATAATAGTGTGTAGTAACATAGATTTAATTTTTATATATGGAGTGAGGTAGGGATCCATATATTTTGGAAGTCTGTAACTATTGAAACACCTTTTTACTGTCATCTACAATGTCAGCTTGGATACACAGAAGCACTCACATATTTATGTGTATATATTAATCTGTTTTTGTACTCTTTTTTATGCTCCATTTGTTTGTTTCTATTTCTCCAAATCTTCACTAATACCACACTTGTTAGCCGCTATGCAAAGGCCTAATGCTACTGTTTCCTCATTAATAATTATACTCTTTGTTTTTGTGTTCTCTTGATTAATAAGACTTGACTTTGCAAGTTAACTTAAGATTTGATAGAGATTTTGATAGGCATATTTAGATCAATTTTGAAAGCATTTGATATCTTTATAATATTGATTCATTCTATCCGAGAACATTACCTTTTCATTTTCTGTAATAAGAGATTTTATATACTTTGTAGATTTCTTCCTACATCTTTTGCATTATTAATTGTTATTATATCTTTAAATTATGTCTTCTAATATCTTATTATCAATATAAATAAAATTAATTGACTTTTGCATATCATTGAGTATGTGGTTGTTTCTGTGTTTGTAAGTGTATTTTATTCAATTCACAGCTAAACTGTCTTACAACTTCTGTTTCTTTATTATAAATGAAGTGATGGTATTAATCTTTATGCAGAAAAGTATTATTATGAAATAATCTTTCTAAGTATATATATATACATGGGGTTTTTTTAGTTTAAAATAGAATAAGTTAGGATATGATTTTTTTTTCTTGATATACAAAAGCAGTCATTTCAATATTTCACAATGAAAAAATGTTATTACAGAAAATGAAAAGGTAATGTTCTTGGATAGAATGAATTAATTTTATAATAATTTTGGAAAATTTTTATCATATAAAAGATTTTTCCCTCCACTTATAATATATGCAGATCTTTTAAAATTATATATGTTTGATCATTATATTTTTGTGACTTAATTTCTTAATGTGATAAATTACATAAATGAAATTTCTAACATTAAAAACATCTTTGTATACAAGGGATAAACTAGCTAGGTCTGATGTATTATACTAAGTTGCTGAATTGTTTTTATAATATTTTCTTTAGAATGATTTAGTGAACGTCAACATACAAAGTTAGGCCGGGCGCGGTGGCTCATGCCTGTAATCCTAGCTATCTGGGAGGCCGAGGTGGGTGGATTGTTTGAGCTGAGGAGTTCGAAATCAGCCTGAGCAAGAGCGAGACCCTGTCTCTACTAAAAATTAGAAAGAAATTAATTCGACAACTAAAAATATATAGAAAAAATTAGCCGGGCATGGTGGCGCATGCCTGTAGTCCCAGCTACTCGAGAGGCTGAGGCAGGAGGATTGCTTGAGCCCAGGAGTT
>CAUYSK010075655.1:0-13515 GCA_963575035.1 Avahi laniger
CAGGTGCCCTCTGCCCACCAGCTCAGCACACTGCCTCTGCCTGCGTGGCCAGCGGTCCCAGCCCTGACCTGTCAACCGACTTATGCAAATCTGCCCCACACAGGGGGACAGTCCCGTGGAGGGAAAGCCCAAGGCAGCATCCTGACCCCACATGAAGTAGAACGAGCCATTGCACCAGGGGGGCCCTGAGAACCAAGGAGTGTGCCGGGGAGCCTAGGCAGGGAGGCCAGGGGAGGGCAGGCCGTCCCGGCTCCAGCACTCAGCCTCTGGGCCTTGCACCCAGCGTGGCAGAGGCCTCCCCTGGCCTCCCTGCCTCAGGCCAGGCCTCCAGCCCAGCCTCCGCACAGGGCCCGAGGCTCTGAGCTGACCACTTCCCTCACCCTCACACCCTGGCTGGTGTGTCTGAGGTCCCTTGGCAGGGCCACCAGGCCCTCCAGGGGCCAGTGAGTGTTCTGGGTCCCCGCTGTGCAGAGACAGGGCTGAGGGGTCCCAGGCTTTCTGCAAGCCCTTGCTCAGCTTGGGGGCTGAGCCCACCGGTCCCCTGAGGCCCCCCTCACAGGACACCTCACCCTGGAAGCGTTTCCTGCCTGAAAGCCCCTCTGACTTCCTGCAGCCCGTTGCTTTGTTCTGTCGGTCTCATCAGTCACTTGTCACCCAGGATGTACTGTGGCTTCTGCATGTCTATTTCCACCACATAATGTCTCATTCAGTTCTTCGTCGACTTCCCACTTTTTATCATGGAAATTTTCAAAGCGACAGCAGAGTAGAAAGGATTGTGCACCTAACACCCCTCTATCCACCACCAGAACTTGACAACTAATGTCTGACTGTGCTTCCTCTACCTTCTCTCTCTCTCTCTCCCTCTCTCCCTCTCTCTCTCTCTCTCTCTTTCTCTCTCCATCAATCCATCTTATATTTTGATACATTTTAAAATAGGTTACAGTCATCAGGCCACTTCACCCCTAAACCATTCAGTCTGCATATCTTTAGTTAGGGGCCTGTATTTGGTTACATTTTCTGTTAGAAATGCATAAATCTTAAGTGTATCATCTGATGAGTTTTGATAAGAACACACAACACCTGTGCCACCCCAGACCCTGTTAGGATGCAGAATGTTACCACGATCCCCAGACCCTGTCCCAGGAGGTCCTACCTACATGCCCTCGAGGCAGCTGCTATTCTGATTTTTGCAGCCTTAGCAGCGTGTGCCTGTTTGGAAACATCGCAACAGGGGACTGCTGGTAGAGTAGGAGGGAAGGTCTGGCTTCCTGCCCACACATCCCTGGCTCCAAGATTTGTCCAGGCCAAGTGTGTTGCTGCAGGCGGCTGCATGACATTCTTCCTCCTGGATGTGACTGGCCCAGAGTGGGGGTCCCCCAACTCTGCCCCACGGGGCACATCCAGTGGTGGCCCACAGTAGGACACAGTACAAGGAGGCCTTTCCCCTGAGGCCTACATCCAGAGGATGCTGAACTGCGTGTCTGCAGCGTGGCTGGATTACCTGTTCCGTGGAGTGGCTGGGCAGGCAGTGCTGGGCAGGAGAGGGCTAGGCAGAGGCCTTGTGCCATGCAGGGACACCCCTGCAGCCAGCTTGCTTAGACACTGTCCCTCTACTATGGTGAGGTTCCCCCTTGGTCCCATCATCCTCTCTTCCCAGAGGTAACCGCCAAAAACAGTTGATAATTTATACATAGATGTCTGTCTACATATTCTTGAAAAAGATATTTTTACGCAAATGGGATCATCTGGTACATAACATTTTCAACCTCTTGCATAGTACAGGTTGAGATTTTTAAAAAATTTGAAAATCTGAAATTAAAAATGTTCCAAAATTCAAAAGTCTTTGAACACAGAGCTGGTGATCAAAAGAAATGTTCACCGGAGCATTTCAGATTTCAGATTCGGGGCGCTCATCCAGTAAGAACAAGGCAAATATCCCAAACTCCACACAAACCGGAAAAACGAAATGCTTCTCATCCCACACATTTCGAATGAGGAATACTCTGTCTGTATTCCATTATATGGAGGGACCTACTTTATTTCTCCACTCTCCCTTGGTGGATAATGAAGTTGGTTCCTGATTTGTCACTCTTACTAGCCATGCTCCTGCGGACACCTGCTGGTTACCTCTCTGTGCACGTGGCTCCCCAGTTCCCTGGGTTGGAGACCAGAAGGAGAGTGGCTGCATTTTGGGCAGACGTGTGTTAAGAGTTCGTCAGTAGTGTTGCATTTCTGTCCAAGAGGCTGTGACAAACAGCATGTGGTTGTCCCAGTCCTCACCCCTCCCCAGCCCAAGGGACTTTCTTCTGTCATTCTTCTTGCAAGTTGGCAGCCTTCCCTCACTGCTCAGTACGGCATGGACTTCACTCCCTGGCTTTAGGGAGCACCTAAGGATTTCAGGGTGGCAAAGCCCTGGCTGAGTTTCCCTGTGGAAGGGCCAAGGCAGGTGTCTTTCATGGACTCCTTGGGTCAGGGCCCATTCAGGGAGAGGCCCTCTGAATGCTCTAGGCCCAGCTGCCTCCTCTTGGACCCTCAGTGACACCAGATGAAGATTTGGCCTGGCAGAAACACAGATGTTCGTTCAGACACAGCTGCTTCCTTATAGGAGCCCCCCAGGAATTCAGTTTTGGGGATGGACCGCCATGAACAGTGAGATAAGAGTGCACACAGCCCTCCACTCTTCCTCACTCAGGCTTTTGAATGTTGCCTTTGCAGAATCCAAGAAAGTGGTTATTCATGGACACGGCTTTAATAATGCAAAGAGTAAGAACCAAGTTATTTGCAGATTCAAGTTCAACAAAACCAAAGTCATTGGTAAGTAGCGTTCTCCAAAATCCAAACTGTTCCAGTGAGCATTTCCTTGGAGCATGATGTTGACGTTCAAGTTTCAGATTTTGGTTCATTGTGGATTTCTGATTTTTGGACTAAGGGTGTTCACTCAACCTATGGTTGCACTAAGTAAGATCACATAGGTAGAGCAGTTGGTGCATGAGAGGGCTTTATAATTTTTAAATTTGTGTACATTTGTGGGATGCAAGTGCAATTTCGCTACATTGATATATTGCATTGTGGTGAAGATCAGGGCATTGCTCCATCATTGGAGCAACACACATTGACATTGTACCCACCAAGCAACCTCCCATCATCCACCCCCCTCCCAATCTCCCACCCCTCTGAATCTCCAGTGCCCATGATTCCACACTCTGCTCCCACGTGTACACATTATTTAGCTCCAACTTCTAAGTGAAAACATGCAGTATTTGTGCCTGAGTCGTTTCACTTAAGAAAATGGCCTCCGGTTCCATTCACGTAGCTGCAAATGGAAGGATTTTATTCTTTTTTAGGGCAGAATAGTATTCTGTTGTGTATATATGACAATTTCATTATCTAATTCTCCATTTATGGGCAATTAGGTTGATTCCACCTTTGCTATTCTGAATAGTGCTGCAGTAAACATGTGAATGCAGTAACTTTTTGATATAATGATTTCTTTTCCTTTTCCCGGTAGTAGAATAGCTGGATTGAATGGTATGCCTATTTTTGCTTCTTTGAGAAATCTCCATACTATTTTCCATAGAGGTTATTCTAGTCACATTCCTACCAACAGTGTATAAGGGTTCCCTTTCCTCCACATCCTCGCCAACCTCTGTGATTTTTTGTCATTTTTAGTAATGACCATTCTGACTGGTGTAAGATGGTATCTCATTATGGTTTTAAATTGCATTTCTCTGATGTCATCGTATGCTTGTCAGTCATTTGCCTTTTTTTGAAAAATGTCTATTGATGTCCTTAGCCCACTTTTTAATAAGATTATTTGGGGCTTGTTGTTGTTGTTGCTGTTGACTTCTTTGAGTTCCTTGTGAATTCTGGATGTTAGTCCCCTGCCAAATGTATACTTTGCACATATCTTCTCCCATTCTGAAGATTATCTGTTGATTCTGTTGATTATTTCTTTTGTTGTTCAGAAGCTTTTTAGTTTAATTAAGTCCTATTTGCCTATTTTTATTTTTATCTGTGCTTTTGAGATCTTAGTCATGAATTCTTTAATTTATCTTGAGTTGATTTTTGTATGTGGTAAGAGATGGTGGTCCTGTTTCATTCTTCTACATGTGGCAACCCAATTTCCCCAGCTGGGTATCCTTTACCCAGCATATGTGCTTCCGGACTTTGTCAAATATCAATTGGCTCTAAGTATTTGGCTTTGTTTCTGGGTTCTCTATTCTGTTCCATTGATCTAAGTGTTTACTTTTATATCAGTTCCATGCTCTTTTGGTTACTATAGCCTTGTAGTATAATTTGAAGCTAGGCAGTCAGGCAACATGATGCCTCCAGTTTTTTGTTTTTTTTTTTATTTAGGATTGCCTTGGCTATTTCAGGCTCTTTATTGGTTCCACATAAACTTTAGAATTGTTTTTCTACTTTTGTGAATGACGATGTTGGTATTTTCATAGAGATTGCATTGAATCTGTAGATTGCCTGGGGCAGTATGAGCATTTAAAAAATATTAATTCTTCTGATCCATGAACATGGGTTGTTTTTCTATTTGTTAGTGTCACCTACAATTTCTTTTATCAGTCTTTTGTAGTTTTTCTTGTAAAGATCTTTCACCTCCTCAGTTAAATATATTCCTAAGTATTTTATTTTTTTGTAGACTTTGTCAATGAAATTGCCTTCTCGATCTGGTTCTTGACTAGATTGTTATTTGTGTATAGAAACACTACTAATTTCTGTACATTGATTTTGTATCCTGAGATATTACTGAATTTGTTTATCAAGTCTAAGAGTTTTTTGTGGAGTCTGTTAGAGTTTTCTAGATATAACATCATATCATTAGTGAACAAGGATAATTTGACTTCCTCTTTTCCAATTTGAATGCTTTTTATTTTTTTCTCTTGCCTAATTGCTCTAAGACTTCTAGCGAATGTTGAATAATATTGGTGATGTGGGCATCCTTATCTTGTTCCAGGTCTTAGAGGGAATTTTTCCAACTTTTCTCTGTTTAGTATGATGTTGGCTGTGGGTTTCTCATGCATGGGCTTTATTATTTTGAAGTATGTTCCTTCTATGCCTCATTTGTTCAGGGTTTTCATCATAAAGGGATGCCGAATTTTTCAAGTGATTTTTCTGTGTCAGTTGAGATGATCATACGATTTTTTTCCTTAATTCTGTTGATCTGATGTGTCACATTTATTGATTTACATAGCTGAGCTATCCTTGCTTCTGTTGTGTAAAACTCACTTAATCATGGTGTATTATCCTTTTGATGTGCTGTTGGATTCAGTTTGCTAGTATTTTGTTGTTTGCACCTATCATTAGGGGTATTGGTATGTAATTTTCTTTTTTGTTGGATTCTATTCTGGTTTTGATATCAGGGTGGTACTGTCCTCATAGAATGAGTTGGGGAGAACTCCCTCCTCCTCTATTTTTGGAACAGTTTCAGGAGCATTGGTATTAGTTCTTCTTTGTATGTTTGATAGAATTTGGCTGTGAATACATCTGGTCCTGGGCTTTTTTTGTGGGAGGGATTTTTTTATTACTTACTCAATCTTGTTACTCACTATTGATCTGTTCAGGAATTCTAGTTCTTCAAGGTTTAATCTTAGGAGGTTGTATGTTTCCAGAAATTTATCCATTTCCTCTAGGTTTTCTATTTTGTGAGCATATACTCTTTCATAATAATATCTAATGATTTTTTTTATTTCTGTGGTATCATTTGCAATGTCTACTTTTTCTGTTCTGATTTTGTTTATTCAGATGTTTTCACTTTTTTTATTGGGTAGTCTACCTACTGATTTATCAATTTTTTTTATCTTTTCATAGAAACAACATTTCATTTCAGTGATCCTTTTTGTTGTTTTTTGTCTATTTCATTTAATTCTTCTCTAATCTTTTGTTATTTCTTTTCTTCTGCTAACTTTGGGTTTGTTCTTGTTTTTCTAGTTCCTTGAAGTATACTGTCAGGTCGTTAAAATGGTTATCTTTCCACTTTTTTCATATAGGCATTTAGTGCTGTAAAGTCCCCTCTTAGAACTGCTTTTACTGTATCCCACGGGTTTTGGTATGTTGTGTTTTCATTTTCTTTCATTCCAAAAAATTTAAATTTCTGTCTAAATTTCTTTGGTGACCCAATGATGATTCAGGAGCATCATATTTAAATTCCATGTATTTGTCTTTTTTCTCGCTTTATTTAACTGTGGTCTGAGCGGATACATGGTATGATTTATATTTTTTTAAAATGTGTTAAGACTTGTTTTCTCACCTAACATGTATCTTAGAGAATGTTCCATGTGCTCATGAAAGGACTGTATATTCTCTAGTTGCTGGGTAGTTAAATGTCTGTTAGGTCCATTTAGGCTAAAGTCAAGTGTAAGTCCAAAGTTTCTTTGTTGATTTTCTGTCTCAGTGATCTGTCTAGTGCCATGAGTGGTGTGTTGAAGTCTCCCACTGTTATTATACTGCTGTATATATCTTTCCTTAGGTCTATCTGGTAACATTTGTTTTGTGAATCTGGGAGCTCTGATGTTGGGGTCATGTATATACAGAATTGTTATATCTTCTTATTGAATTGATCATTTTATCATTATACAATTACCTTCTTTGTTTTTCTTTAGTGTTTGTGATTTAAAGGCTATTTTATCTGATATAAGTAAATCTGTATAGGTACTCCTGCTAGCTTTTGGTTTTAGTTTGTGTAGAGCATTTTTTTCTACCCCTGTACTTTCAGCCTATATGTGTCCTTCTGGGCAAGATGAGTTTCTTTTAGGCAGAATGTAGTTGGATCACATTTTTGACATCCAGTCTGCCAATCTGTATATTTTAAGTGGAACATTTAAATCATTCAAATTCAAGGTTGATATTGATATGTAAGGCTTTGTTCCTGTCATACTGTTAATTGTTTTCTAGTTTTTTAAATAAATTCTTTTTTCATTCTTTGTCTTTGTCGTTTTGTGAAATTTTGTCATGGTTGCCATTTTATTCCTGTCTGTTCTTTCTTTGTGTGATTGTTTTATAAGACCTACAGGAGTTGTGTCATGTCATGTGTTTTCATAATGGTGAATATCAATCTTTTGTTTCCATGGTTAAGACCTCTTCGAGCATTTCCTGTAGTGCCAGTCTTAGTGGTGATAAATGCCCTCAGTATTTGTTTATCTGGAAAAGACTTTATTTCTCCTTCATTTCTGAAGCTTATTCTGGCAGGTTATAAAGTCCTGGCTAAGAGTTTTATTCTTTCAGCACTTTGAGAAGGCCATCTCATTCTCTTTTGGCCTACAAGGTTTCTGCTGAGAAATCTGATGGGTTTACTAGATACTTTTCTCTTGCTAATTTTAAAATTCTTTCTTTGCTTTTAACTTTAGACATTCTGATTATAGTCTGCTATGATGAAGTTTTTTGTAATACATTTGCCTGGGAATGACTGGCCTTCCTATATCTGGATGTCTAACTCTCTTTCTAGAATTGGGAAGTTTTCAATGGTTTCCTTAGAGAGGTTTTCTAAACATTTTTATCTCTATTCCCCCTTGGAAATACCAAAAATTTGTAAGTTCAGTAGCTTTATGTAGTGCCAGACATTTCAAAGGCTATGTTCATTCTTTTATATATATATTTTCCTCATTTTTATCTAATTGGATTATTTCAAAAGACCTATCTTCAAGTACTGATATTCTTTCTTCTGCTTGGTCTAGTCTATTATTGAAGGTTTCAAATGTATTTTTTATTTTCTTCAATGAATTATTCACTTCTAGAATTTCTCTTTTTATTTTTTTTTAAGATAACTATCTCCTTGGTAAGTTTCTCATTCATGTCTTGAATTGATTTTCTAATTTCATTGTGTTGGTTTTCAGATTTCTCTTCTATCTCATTTAATCTTTTTAAAATCAAAATTCTGAATTTTTTATCTGGCATTTTGAATTTTTATTTTTGTTTGAAATTTTTTGCTGAACAATTGTGGTCTTTTCAAGGTATCATATTTCCTTGCTTTTTCATGTTTCCCGTGTCCTTTCATTGGTAGCAGTCACATCTCCAATTTTTTGAAATTGCTTTCATAGGGCAAAATTTTTTCCCGAAGATATGTGTGTGTGTGTGTGTGTGTGTGTGTGTGGATACACACATATACATATATATGTGTGTGTGTGTATATATGTTGTTGGTTGAGTAGGACACTTTGACCTTGATTTTGGGTACCTCCCATAGTGTGATCTTTGTATGATTTCTTTGGCATACACAGCATCAGTGGTGTCTGTCATTTCCTTTGTGGCTTAGGGTATGGTTATTAGTTGTGATGAAGTTATTAGATGTGATGAAGTTTTTCTGGCAACTTAGACACCAACTGAGTCAGTCCTCAGGCCCCCATGGTGGCAGCAGTGGACTAAGTACGCCTGTTGGTAGGCCTCAGAGCAGCTTAGGCTGGCAATAGTGCTAGTGGGTTGTAAAGGGTGTATTCTTGGGCTTCCAGGTGGCTGGCTCAAAAACTAGTAGTGGAAGCAGTGTGCTGGGTATGTGGGCAGCCAATGTGATGTGGGTGATAGTAGGAGCAGTGACACAACAACCCCCTGGGATCCAAGTAGTCCATGTTGGTGTTGCTGGAAGCTGCAATGGGTTGGAGGGGTTAGTCTCTAGTCTTCCCATAGAAGACCAGTGCCAATTGTACTAGGTGTGCATCAGAGTCCCTGCTCTCCCCTCTCCCTCCTTGGCATGAAGGAAGTTGCAGAAATATCAGCCCAAATTTGGCATAAGAGCAGGGAATAGACCAGTGTTAAACTCTTAAAATGGCGCCAGCTGTGGGACTGCAACCAGAGAGGGCAGAGTCCCTCTCAGGCCAAAATCATTGGCAAGAGGCTGTGGGGAATGTGGTCTGCTTAAGTTTTAGTTTCACAGCAGCCCACAGCAGGGCAATGGGAATCATCCCAGAGGTGCCACGGGGTCCCCAGTCTTCCCTCTCTCTTGTCGATTGGGCTGCAGATACAGTAGTGACAGCCTGGGTTCAGCCCAAAGGCAGGGTGCAGCCCAGTGTTGGACTCTCAAAATGGTGCTGGCTGTGGGCCCATGACCGGAGATGGCAAGTCCCCTCTCAGGCAAGCAGTGCAGGCAAGATTCTGTGGGAAGTGGGGTCCACTTGCACCTCAGTCTCACAGGATCCTGTTGCAAGGAGGCAGGTATTGTCCTAAGAATGCATAAAAGAGCCTGGTTTCCCTGTCCTTCCTCAGCAAGATAGTGGCTACACCCACATCAGCCTGAACTCAGCCCATGGGCAAGACACAGCCCTATGTTAAACTCTCAAAAGCGTGCCTTGGTCCTGTGACCAGAGAGGGTGGGGCCCTTCCCAGGCAAGCAGCATGGGCAACAAGCTGTGGGGAATGTAGTCTGCTCACATCTCAACAGCAGCACACAGCAGGGTGACGGGGACCTTCCTTGGGTGGATGGGAGTCCCCAGTCTCCCCTTTCCCTCTTCAGACAGCACAGAGGCCAATGGCTATATCTGTAGATGCTGGGTGTCCAGGCTGTCAGAATGGCCCCAGCTGGAGGCCTGTGGATTCCGTGTGAGTTCCCTTTTTGGAGCAACATCTCTGCACAATCTCTAAATAGTTCCCTGTGTGAGTCCCGGGCCTGCCTGTGTCAAGGGATTCTCCCATAGCCAAGATTGTGAAAGCCCGTTAGGAAGTGTGGAGCCCAGTGGGTTTCTCTCTCATTGTTTCCCTGAGTCCGGGAGCTTCTCCCTGCTTTCTCCCAGTCTCCAGCCAGGCAAGGTGCTGTGAACCCCCTCCTTAATTACTTTAGGTGCATTTTGTCACCTAGCTGATGAATCTAAGCTTTCTGTCCTAGACCATCTCTTAAAAATGTATCTATTTAAAATGCTGGTCCCTGTCCATGGAGGAGGCATGTACGACCTGCATCTAGTCAGCCTTCTTAATCCTTCTCTCATACTTTTACAAAATCTCCCATAATTTGACATCTGTCAGGCAGGAGGGGTGCTTCTACCACAGGGGGTGGCCTGAGGAAGCACACAGTGCAGCGTGGCCTCGGTGCTGACGTGGAGTGCTCCTCCCCACCAGTGCTTGGGGCACAGCTGGACTTCCGGCACCCTCCTCAGCCTCCTCACCTGGCCCCTTCATACACTCATCGCATCTGATTAAATTACGTTCCATGACGTTTGATTCCAGGGCCATCTGCTGAACCCGGAATGACCCCTCTCCCCCGGGAGGCCTGTTGGCCATCTCCCCTCCTGTCCACGAGTGCAGAGAATGGGGCGGAGGCCGTCACTGCTACATTCCCACTCAGCAGAGCCGTGCGGATGGTCTCATGGCATTAGGTTTTCATTGGGAAATATTGTCTCAGGAGTGGCTGAGGGACTGAGCAACCCCTTGTTACAGGGAGCTAACGTTGATTGAGCACCTCCTATACCAGACACCGTGCCCAGGGCCCTATGCACACTGTCTCCGTGAATTCTCCATCCTCTGTATGGCGGAGAAGCACACGCAGGGCTGATGGAAGGGTTTGCTCAGGGCCACACAGCTCCTGGGCAGTGCTGGAGAGCAGCCCCAGGAGGTCTGTCTGCCCTGTTGGGCCCTCCTGCCTCCCTGAGATGAATGTTTGGGGGAGGCGGGGCCCTGCCCACCCGCAGGAAGGGTGTTCAGGTGCGTCTTCTACGGGCCTGTGGGTGTTCTGGTTTCCCGTGGGTCCCCACTCTTTCTCTCCAAGGTGGGCCAGCACAGCATCTCCCTCGGGAGAGCCGTGTAGTGTCCTGGCGCCTCCACAGACGGCCGCTATGCTCCTGGGCTGTGCCTGGGCCAGGGGTGGCCGAGCACGGTGTGATTGCAGGGAGCCCAGATGCTCTGATGAGGACTGATTTTATTGCTCCTAATTACATTCTCCTCTGATGAAAACACTCAGGAACATTTTAGAAATAGAGAAGCACAGTGAAGACATATGTAAAACCAGGGCTTCCATATGCTTCATGCTTTCTGTCCTTAGAGTGCCATGCTGGTATAATTTAAGAGGTTTTTCATATGACAAGTGAAGTATTCTGTTTGGTCACTTGATTGGCTTGAACACTCTTTTCCCCGCAGCCGGGCGTTGCCGGGCCCTCTGCCCATCCTGACACTAAGCCTGTGCTCCCACGAGCCGGGCGCCGGCCCTCACCTCCACGTCCCCGCCCTGCCCTGAGCACCCGCCTGGAAAGTCAGCTGAGACCGCCACGGTTCATTTCCACCACTCTGCCCCTCACAGGCAGATCCTTTCCCCCAGTCAATTTTTGCATCTAGTTCTCCTTGTCGGCACGCGAGAAGGGGTTAAGTGGTTCAGAAATTCATGGCTAATCTGATTATTGTGTTAAGGTCAACACACTGTGCCACGAGGAAATGAACCATCGTGTGAGGAATAGTCTTGACCCAGATGAGAAAGAAAAATAAGAGAAAATACTCTTATGTATAAAATAACATTTTTGTTATAAAATTATAAAAATTATATTTTAAGTTATGAATTATTATAATTGCTTTAAAATAGTAATTATAATTTTTATTGTAAAAATTATACCTTATAAAAAGTGGGGAAAGAGAATAAAAACATTATCCCCAACCCAAGGTGAAGAGGAGTACTGTAAACATCCTCACATACGGCAGAATGAATTTAATTTCACTTGAATATGGTAGAAGAACAAGAAATGAACTAAAAGTGAAGAAACTGTGGGGCATCACAGAGATGTTTCTGGTCTCCCGAAACAAGCACCTGCCCCTTCCCCTCCGTTCCCTCTCCCGGCTGCTCAGGAGCAGCGCTTGGCACTCTCCGCTGTGCGTTTTGCTCATTGTTTTTATCTTCTGGTGTCTCCCCTGCAGTCCCTAAAAGGTAGGTTCCTTGAGAGCAGGGACTCCGCCTGCCTCGCTCCTGTCCAACCCCACAGCTCTGCACAGGGCCTGGGGCATCCCAGGTGCTCAGCAGGGGTCTCTGCACAGAGGACAGCAGAGAGGAGAAGCTGGTGACAGCCCAAAGTGTCAGCTCTGCCTGCCAAGGGCAGGTGGGGGAGGGGCCCGGCGGATGGACACGCGCATTGACGTCCCTCTCATGTCGTTTCCTTTTAGATGAAAAACCAATCAGTATGGGTGAGACTGCCATCATTTGCCCTGGACCAAACATAGAAAATTATGGAGAGTGAGTGCCCCTGGTAGGGGACCTAGTGGGCAGGGGATCATGTTGTCAGATTTTGCCACCACAACATGTACAGAACGTGGAATGTCCCCTCTGCTAGGGCAGCACGTGTCTCTCTGTGAGTGGACTAACGGTACCCTCTTCACCTGCCCTCGTTGGTGACTTCCAAGGAGTCAGGGACATGTAGTGTCCCAAGGTCTACTGAGGAAGGCCAGATGCAGGATATGACATGCCCAATGAATGGTAAATTTGCTCCAGGTCACTTTTCAAATCAAAGCCAGCACATATTGTAAATACAGAAGGTTCTAGATGGTGACACCAAGCAGCCCTCCCTGGTCACACAGCCCACGGTCATGATAGCATCAGACCCCATGCAGGGCTTCTCCCTTCCTGACCCGTATATCCTTGGCCTTCAGTGCTGACGCTGACCTCTTAGTGCTTGGTAGTGACCTCCCATTCCCTGTGCTGTCACTTTCTGGGGGCCTCCAAATGCTGATGTTCAAAGTCATTACCATGAGCAGACCTGTGGGTGATGGTTTAAGCCAAGGGTACAAACTTGATATCTCCAAGCTGGTTCTCACCATCTGCCTTTTCTGTGCTTTAGGGAGGTCTTTGTTGAAGCAAGCCTGACCAATGGCAGAAACTTCTTCTCCAATGACCTTCATATAAAGAGCACCGCCTGTGTGAGTACTGGAAACGGCATGGGGGCAATGTATCCACCCGCTAGGCTGTCCAGAGCTCCTGCACTAAACAGAGCTACAACCTGGAGAGGTCAGAGAGAGCAGTTGGTTCCTGGCAATCCCAGGTAGCTTGAGCACATAGGCCCCCGGAGCGGCTCCATCCTGGCTGCCATCTGGAGCACGACAGGGCTGGGAGTCTGGCTGTTAGGAGCCAGAGTTCAGGACCTCTAGGGCACCTGGGCCTCCACAGGGGCATCCTGGGCACAGGGCATCGGGAGGATTCCACCGGCTGCAGTCAGGGTGTGTGTGACTGAGTCGGTGCCCCCACTGCCAACCTGGCCCACTCACGACCCCCGGCCCCCGAACCTGCCTGGTGAACACCTGCTGTCACCGTGCAGAGGCCTCAGCTCCTTTGTGCCTCTGCTGCTTTCTCAGTCTCCTGAGCCGTCCCTCTGCTTACACTCTGACCCCTGCAGTGCGTGTGTCCCTTGCCTTGGAGAGCAAGCAGTCAGGTGTGCGGGCCGGGCTCAGCGCAGGAAGGGGCTCCCGGGGACGAAGGCACTGCTCCCAGGTGCCTGCTTGTCAGAGCTGCACATGACTTGTGTGCTGGCCCAGGGCAGCATGACAGGAGGACGTGCCGGGCCCTGGGAGGGAGGCCTGAGCCTACTTGCACCACCCTGTGCCCAGTCCCAGCTGG
>CAUYSK010075656.1:0-17752 GCA_963575035.1 Avahi laniger
CCTTCTGCCTCAGCCTCCCGAGTAGCTGGGACTACAGGCATGTGCCACCATGCCCAGCTAATTTTTTCTATATATTTTTAGTTGTCCAATTAATTTCTTTCTATTTTTAGTAGAGACGGAGTCTCGCTCTTGCTCAGGCTGATTTTGAACTCCTGAGCTCAAACAATCCGCCCACCTCGGCCTCCCAAAGTGCTAGGATTACAGGCGTGAGCCACCGCGCCCGCCCAAAGCTGATTTTTAAAAAAATCTCTGTTTGCCTGGATTTCCTGTCTGTCTTCCATTGGTTTTGAACTTGGTCTGGAAGAATAAGAGTGTTAAGTATTGAATCTCTTTTACTTCAACACCAAAGGCTTCATCTCTAAAATCAAGTCACCAATCACTAACTCAGAGTTGTTATGTGAGGGTAAAGAGTATGGAATGAAAAGTTTTGAAAAATAAACCATCTACAGATGTGTAGGTTTATACATGTTCTTGGAGGTGAAAAGTAGAAACAAGCTGGGACCTGTTGCTTTTATAATTAACTGCCATCCAAAAATTAAATTCTAGCTCCTGCCAGCCACTCCCTGCCAGATCCTTGGATTACAGGAAGCCATGGAGGGGGTGGCAGTGAGTGCATATAGCAAATGAAAAACATCTCACTTTGAACATAGAGTGGGTATCAGGCCTTAAATCATAGTATTAGAATATCACAGAATATGGAAATAAATATCAGATTAAGAAAATTAATTTTCCAACAGGAGTGGAGAAAGTTAGAATAAATAATTTCAAAGGAGACCACTAAAACAGAGATTTCCTCTGCTTTTCAAGAGTACCACAGTGTTATTTGGTCTTCTGTCAGTTAATGACCAATGGGAAATGTGCTTGCATTGGTTGAAGGGAGCCAAAACCACAATTCCTACTACCACTAGAGAAAGTCCTAGAATTTGGGAGAATATACCCATTACTGCATAAAACTAGAAAGAAAATCATTTGCAGTTTCCTGTTGGATTTGATCCTTTCCTCCATGTGTGAAAAGATACAGCCCATATATGGCAAAACCCAGTTCAGTTTTTGAGAGCTTTATGTGAAATGATTTACTAGTTTGGAGCATGACTCACCTGTGGCATAGGCATGAAATCCTAGGTAATGACTCATGAGAATTACTGCTGCTACAGAGCTTTAGAATGCAGGGACTGATCTGTCTCTGAAAATATTTATGTTTAATTGCATTTCTAAATAGGTAAATGGTAACAGCTGTGGTGGTGTGTGTTTGGAGGCATGGGGGAGGTGATGGAGTGTACTGCTTTTGTGTTGGAGAAATTATACTCTTTTGTTTTTTCCTATCTGGTTTAATAGAATATAATAGCAGAAAACTAATCAGTTCAGGGAGTTGCCCATTTCAGTCTGGCCCTCTTTATCCACAAAGTGGTTTGGAATGAAAGAGGCTAAGATTCAGTATTTGGCTGGCACTTGGTTAACTACATAGACAGTAGAAAAGAGAGTTAGTAGGAGACTCAAGTCATCTTAGGGCTCCTAGGAGAGGGATGAGAATCCATTAATGCACCTCTATATCTGGACAAGGTGTGTTGCCAAGAAGGCCTGTTTTGTAAGTTTGTTTTCATTGACACTCAGTTTAATTTCTGTCTTAGAAACTATCCAGGGAAATCTAAAGTCAAAAGTTTGAGAAGCCACAGCTTGAATGAAAAAATTCAGCTGCTGTAATTAAAGAAAAACAAAAACAAATTAAAAACCAACATTGCCTCCCATTCCTCAAGCCCCAGATCAATGAGTAGGCACCTTGAGAAACAAAGGGATTGAATACAAGGGAGAGGAACCAAAAATGGAACCAGACATGACCTGTGAGGCAGGAAGTATAGCTTGAACTTCTGTTGAAAACAATTCAACAATGATATCATTGGCTGACGATGGAGAGGCTATTTTATAACTCTCTGGAATAGGAGTTTAATAATTATGTTACTCTGTAAACAACAGAAACAACACAAAGGTCTGTAACAATCATACCTACCTGGAATATACGCAAAAATGAGAAAATAGGTCAGAAAATTCTTTGAATATCTTAAGTTGAAATCCCTAAACCTTAGCTAAGATCAGATTTCATTATCTTTAAATATAATTCTGCTAAGTTTGGTTATGTGGTTATATTAGAAATATGTAAATGGTAAAAAAGCAGCTATAGGCATTTCCAGTGACAATATCAAACAAATATGTGAGTGGGGATGAGAAATTTTATGATTATCTAACGATGAGAAAGGAGATGAAAAAAAAAAAACTATAAAAAGCAAATACAAAGAATTAAAATTCCCAGAATCTGGGTTCCATTAGGATAAAAGCAAACAATTTATACCTTAGTAAGCCTTTAAGTGTCAGAATTATAATTGGGTTATTTTATAGATATCAAGAAAGTGGTTTATATGCCGTATTCTCTGGGGTGATGCTGGTGGGGATGACAGTCTGTTAGTGATGACAGACTCTTTGATCATCAAGGTTGAATTGGAGATAAACTTTTGAACATTTCATATATTATATATAAAATGATTGCTAATAATGATAGAGTCCTTACAAGAATAATGTCTAAAACTATTAAGAACTGCTCATTTATTTAGCATTCTATATGCAAAGTTTCAGAGATTGTTTAATTGAAAGAAACAGAAAGTCAAGTGTGATTAGGAGTTGTAGATCAGAAATACATTTGAATTTTAATGGAATGCTGGATGTAAATCTTGACTAAACCCTTCAGTATTGTGAAATCAGAAGTCTTTAGGTAGGAATGGTCTTAAAGAGGATTTAATATAATCCCTGGTTTCTGCCAGGATGTTTTACAGAGTTTTTATGCCTTTATTTTAGAGGTAGAAAGTATTGATCAATTGAAAAAATGATTTCTGATTTTGAAATGAGTAGAATAATTAGATGTGATTGCTGTGGGAAGGGAAGATAAACAACAATTTAAAATAAACTCTTGTTTAATCATGCTAGGATTCAAAGGCTCCTATTCTATGTTTCCAAAATGTATCTTTTAAAACATTCACAGAAATATTGCAAAGCTGCTTTATCTTCCATATGCCAGGAAGAATAGTCCACTACCATTTACTGTCTGGGTCCAATGGCTCCTTTTTAATTTTGTTGCATTTTTCACTTTATAATAATTTACAGAACAATAAAGGCTTAGGAAAAACAGCTTTATAAGACTAGTTTAACAAGAATTTAAGCATAGTATATCCAAATTCTTATTCCAGTATATATCCAAAATGTACAGCATCCTATGAATGCAACTAACTGCTCATTAGCTGTTATACATGAATGTAAAACATATGCATCTTGTTAATACTAATTCCATATTTCAAATACATCTCTCATAGGTTCTTGTTTATTATTACTTCTTGTTCTTCTTGTACTTGCATCATCAAATGCCATGCTTGAATTTTTTGAAATTTTGGACAACTCATAGTTCTGTTGAAGAGAAGAGGGCCATCATCTCTGCTTTGTAATTGCAACACATTTTTATTCCTAGGCTTGTAAAAACCAATTAGCATGGTCAATCTGATGAATATTTTTCATTTCATAGTGTGATTTTCATTTAGTCCTGTTTTCAGCATATGTCAACTTGCCACCCAATAATCCTATCAAGTTTTGTCACTAGCCCTGTTAGCAAAATGGTATGGTTTGGTCCAAGTTCTTGTTGCAGAATATTGCATGATGTAGTCTTTCCTGTTAAATAACTTATTGGATGAGAACACCATACTTTCTTTTTGTATTTAGAAATATATTGGTGATACATCATTTCTTGAATTTGAGGAAATCCACGTCAGGTATCTTCGTTTGAAGATTTATAATCTGGATTTTGCTTATACAGGTTAAGTATCCTTTTTCCAAAATGCTTGGGACCAGAAGTGTTTGAATTTTGGATTTTTTGGGTTTTGAAACATTTTCGTATACATAATGAGATATCTCGGGATAGGACCCAAGTCTAAACATGAAATTTATATTTCATATATACCTTATACACATAGCCTGAAGGTAATTTTTTACAATATATTTAATAATTTTGTGTATGAAACAAAATTTGTGTACATTGAACCATGAGAAAGGAGAGGTGTCACTATCTCAGCCACCCATGTGGACAGTCTGTGTGGTGGTTTGGCATCATCATCGTTCCTGACTCTGAATTTTTGTGCTACCGATAAGTAGTCATTTTCTCAATACATAAGTACTTACAGTAAAAAATCTGACATACCATTAATACAGCAAAGAAATAATGTGTTCAGGGAAACTAAGCACAGTAGCATCACCAGAATACCTGTATTAGCTATTGTTAATACATCATGCAGTTGGCAAGTTGACATACACTGAAAACAGGACTAACATGTCTTCCTTTGTCACTTTTCTTTGCTGATAGAGGCGGAAAATGAAAAATTCTGAATTCTCAACTGTGTTCAGTGAAAGCTAAAAGCAAACTATGAACTTAGTGCCTTTAGTCCAAAACTATTTTGGAAGATCATGGGCAGTACATTAAGAAAACTGAAAGATGATATAATAGTAACAATTCATTTCATTATTATGTCATCCTTCTATAGGTGCTTCCACTGTTTTTCTGTTTTCTTATTTTAGTTTTTTTTTTTTTTTTAAACATACTTGGGAATAAGTGATGAGTGATAATGAACTAATTCTCTTAGGGTGATGAAATAGCAAAGTGTTTTAGGATACAGGAAAAAGTAAGATCATTAAGGTCTCATAATATACCTTAGATTTATAAAACGGTCCAGTGGACCCATGTGGCAATGGAAAGATATAGTGAATTTTATTCTGTTTTTAGAAATAATTAGATTTTATCTTTTTTCTTTGGAAGACTTAAAGAAAAAATAAAAGTCACGAAATACAATCCTTACAGTTAGTTAGAACTACTTAAAAAAGAAGCTAAAAGACCTAAAATTGTGTACAGTGGACTCTTATGGTATGCTGAGGGCCGTCAAGACTGTAGGCAATATGTGATGTTTTTGGAAGCAAAAGGAAAGGGATGGGTATAGGAAACAACATGAGCAATAAAGGCTTCAGTTTGATTATTTGGGAACTTTAGGCTTCTGGAATTTTGAGAGTACCCTTATTTAAGCTTTAGCTCCTGTGGTAGTGCTGAATTGGGTCTACTGTAAGATGCCGACCCGCCTCACTTTATTTTTTTCTTTTTGATATATTTCATAGATTTTTAGCTACTGAAAAATATTAAGAAATATAATAGAACATTTGTGTTAAGTATTCCAAGTCTCGCAGTTAGGTAGAAGGTGGGACATTGTCAAAGCCCTTCAAAACCCGTAACGTTGTTTGAGCTTTGTACATCATTGAATAATAATAACTATTATTATTTTAGAGCTTCCCTTTAGCCTTGACTTAGTTTGCCTTAATTGTCCCCCTCAGATAAAGAAGTAAATTTCAGATACAGGTATTAGCATCTACATGTAAAATTCCCTTGTTGTTAGTATATTAGTGTGGTTTCTTTATTCATACTTCTTTGCAACTACAACATGCCAGATTTTTGGGAAGGATTACTGAAAATACTTTTAGGGAAGAGAGGAGTTGGATTCTATCTGTTGTTAGCCAAAATTTAGAGTATTTCTACTCTAAATGTTGAGAAAGCTCAAAGAAAAGAAAATTGAAAAGCCATTGTTCCTGTTGCTGTGAATTTGTCTGTCTTAGTTTGAGTTTGTTTGCTCTTAGTTTGCCCTTGTCTTAGTTTGTTCAGGCTGCTATAACAGAATACAATAGAATGAGTGGTCTTCTAAACAACAATTCTGGAGGCTGGGAAGTCCAAGATCAAGGTGCTGGTAGATTCTCTTGTCTGTTGAGGCCTGCTTCCTGATTCATAGATGGCCGTCTTCTCATTGTGTGCTCACATTGCAGAAAAGGCAAGGTCTCTGGGGCTTCTTTATTGAGAGCACTAATCCATTCATGAGGGCTTTGCTGTGGTGACCTAATCACTTCCCAAAGTCCTTACTTCCTAATGCCTTCACATTGGGGGTTAGTATTTCAGCATATGAATTTTTTGGGGGGGGCACACAAATATTCAGTCTACAGCAACCTTCTTGTAACATGTATTGATTTATTGGCTCATTCTGCCTATTGTCCAGAATCTGATTATCTTGGCTAGATTCAAGGCCATGTACAAGATGTGGTCCCAGGCAATTTTTTCACTTTCTCCCACATACAGTTCACCACAACTGAATTTAGCTATTCTTGCTCCCCTGTGATACTTCCACATTGTTAGGCACAGAGCATGGCTTGGGGACGTGCAAGGAGATGGGAGTCAGACCAACTTCATTTTGAGTCTTACTCTGCTGCCAACTGGGTTTTTGCCCTTGGGAAAGTCAGTTGACCTCTCTGAGCCTCTCATTCTTCATCTACAAATGGATTACAAAGTTGTGATGTTTAAATGCTTTGATAAATGTGAAAGGCTTTGACATAGAAGTCACTCAGTAACTCTTCTCTTCCTTTGCCCTTGACTGAGCTAATATCATAATGGTTCCCTCCTCTTCTTTTTAAAGAGGCATTATACATATGCTTAAAATCACACTAAATTTGAAAGTTTTCTTGAGAATTTGTAGTACCCATTGAGATGATTATTTAAGGTAACAATTCCATCTGTGTTCTTGATCTTTCACTTAGAAACCATACCCTTTTGTCTTGTCTACATCAACCCACCGACATTGTGGGCTAATTCTCTCAAGCTATAAGTGTTCTAGTTTTTTCTATGTACAAACAAAACTAAATAAGATGTCAGACAAATGAATAGCAAAACTAATGCAAACAAACAAAAGAGCTCCTTAAAAAAATCCAAAAAACAAAACCCTTTTGGTTTATCAACCTCTTTTTCTCTTCCTTTTATAGGTTGCTTCTTCAAAAAGTAACCCATAATCACTGTATTCACTTTCAGAAAAAAAATTCCTTTCCTTTGTGAAGCCGATTTCAGTGCAACTTTCAGCCTTCCTGCTGTATTGAAACTGTACTCCCTCAGGTCATAAAAAACCCAATAGCAGAGTCTATGAGACTCTATGAGGCATTTTTTTTCCTTCACTTGCTATCTTGTTCTTATTGAATCTGTCCCTAGCCATTCTTATTACTTTTGTGCAGACAGCTCCCAAAGCTATATTCAGCTCAGATTTATCTTTTGAGGCCTAGACTCATATTCATTGGCTTTCTTGGCATTACCACAGGCTGTCCCAACAGAACCACAGTTTAATGTGATTAAAGCTAAATCCACTTCAACATGTATTCCTGTATTTTTGATCTTAGGTAATAGCACTGTCATTCACCCAGTTGCCCAGTTTAGGTATTATTTATTAAGGTATAATTTATGTACAGTAAACTGTACCTATTCAAAATATGTATGTAATTAGATCAGTTTTGACATATATACACCTGCGAAACCATCACCATAGTCAGGATATGAAATATTTCTATCATCCTCAGAAGTTTTTTCATGCTACTTTGCAGTCAGTTCATCCTTTCTCTACTCTTGGCCCTAGGGAACTAAGATCATTATCTGCATTTAGTCACTAGAGATTAGTTTGTACTTTCTATTATATAATTTTATATAACTTGTATAATTTGTGTAAATTTCATATAAAATATATGTTGTATTAGGGCTCTCCAGTAAAAGAGAACCAATATGATATCCTATCTGTGTTTATGTGTCTTTAAAGAGATTTTTAAAAATATATGTAAATATATAAATAAATTTATTTTAAGGAATTGGCCCACTTATGGGAACTTGCAAGCCCCAAATTGCGAGCTGACAGGCTTTAAACTCATGCTGCAGGAGTCTGTGATGCAGTCTTGAGTCTGGAGTTTGTAGGGCAGGCCAGCAGGCTGGGAACTCAGACAAGGGTTGATACTCTAGTCCTGACTACAAATCTGTGGGGCAGGCTAGAAATGTAGGCAGGATTTCCGTGTTAGAGTCTTGAGGCAGAATTCTTTTCCCTAGGAAACCTCAGTTTTTGTTCTTATGATTTTCAGCTGATTGGATGATGCCCACCCACGTTATCCAGGGAAGTCTACTTAAAGTTAGCTGATTGTATGTTAATCATATCTATAAAATATTTTCAAAGCAACATGTAGACTAGTGTTTGGGTACCAAACAGTTGGATACCATAGCTTAGCTAAGTTGACGTATAAAATTTAACCTTCACATATGCTATGTGTTCGTTTTGTGTCTGGTCACTTTTACTCAGCATAATGATTTTGAGATTTATCTGTGTTGTGTTCAGCAGTTCATTCCTTTCTATTGTATGTATACATACATATATTCTATTGTATGATACTGTTCAGTCATTCTAGTGGTGGACACTTGGGCTATTTCCAGTTTTTGGCAAATGTAAATGCACAATGAACATGGGTGTACAAGACTTTCTGTGAACATATGTTTTTATTTCTCATGGGTAAATACTTAGCAGCACAATGGTAGATGTTGTTTAACTTTATAAGAAACTTCCAAACAGTTTTCCAAAGGGTTTGTACCATTTCGTATTCTCATTAGCAATGAATGAAAGTTCCATTTGCTCTACATTTTCTGCAGTATTTGGTGTAAATCTTAAATTTTAGTCATTCTAATGGGTGTTCTGGGATATCTTACTGTATTTTAAATTTGCATTTCCTTTATGGTAAGTTTGAGCATCTTTCCATGTGCTTATTTGCCATTCAGTTATCTTCATTTGTGATGTGCACGTTTAGATCTTTTGCTCATTTTTCTTATTGGGTTATTGAGTTAAGAGTTCTTTATAAAAGCTGGATATAGGTCCTTGTTAGAGGTGTGTGTGAGATATTTTATCCTATTTTGTGATTTCTTATGTATTTTCTTAATTATGCCTTTTGAAGAGCAAAAGTTAAAATTTTTATGATGTCTAATTTGGTATTCTCTTGTCTATCCCATAGTCACAAAGATTTTTCTCCTGAGTTTTCTTCTAGAAGCCCTGTAGTTTTAGCTTCTGCATTTAAGTCTGTGATCCATCTTTGACTTTACCTTTTCCCTCACTCCCCAGAATTGGATATCATGTGTTGTAGATTTCTTTTTGAGAAAGGACTCCCCCACTCCTCAAAGTAAAGACTCTTTTTGGACTCTTATTTTTGTTCAAGCGTTGATTGTCTTTGGCCTTCGTATTAAAATATCCTTCTCATTGTTGTCCAGCATGTGGTATCTTCCTTCTCCAGTCTATTTCCGTAAAACACAAGTTATTATTTTAAAACTCAAATCTGTTTATGTCACTACCCTGCTGAAAAGTTCTCAATAACTATTCATTTCCCAAGAATTGCCTAAGTCTAGGTGATATTATTTGATGTGATTCCCATGTTATAGGACATAAAAAAGAGAGTGAATCAGCCAGTTTTCTGTGTAAAGGAATAATCCGAAATTTGGAAGATTTAGGCATAACTTCTTTTATTGTATATACCACATTCTATTTTCATTATTTCTTTTATTAGCCTGAACTCTTTTTAATATATTGACTTCGATAGTCTTCCTAGCATTCAGCAGACCAAAGTGACATAAGAACAGACTTTAGTACCTGTTTTTTTCAAGGGAATAATTGAAGAACCTTTAGCAATTAAAAAAACAGTGTTGGAAATGACTGGAAGAGCAGACTAGGCAGCCAATATTTTTGGATGCTATATATATATATTTTTTTTTAAATCATGTAATTTTATACTTAGAGTGCCTAATTTAAAGAGACTAATCTGGAAAACTAAGTGTAGCCTTTGATAGGAAGTAGCTTTTGTTAAACTGGCATTGGAAGATGTGTTGAGGAGAATGGTAAGAGTGTCGTTGATTCATTATTCTGAACTTTCTCTGACATATTGTATACCTTTGGCTATTCCATCAGGGCCTTCCTGTTGTTTTGGTTTGAGACATAGAATTCTAAACAGTAAGATTACATATTTTTAGAAATATAGAAGCATATATTCAAATTAAGTTTGTTCTTTGGAGTTCCAAAAGGCACCTTATAAAACTTTTATTATTGCTGTTCTAGATAGTACACGGGCTAAGTATCCAGAAGATAGAATACTTTAGCCTGTGGAGTAACTGTGTGATAGTTTATTGATTTAATGTTTACAGCTTGATGATATGGTGTAGATTTCGAGTCATTCTTTAGTGTGTTTGCTCATACTATGCTTTGGAAATATTTTCAATTAAACCTTCTGACTCCTATGGTCCCAGGAGGTTAGCTGTGGGCTTGTACATCTTTAATTCAGGGAACGATGCTGGCTGCAATAATAAACTCAAAGGTTGTTTAGAGTCTGTAATGATTTTGTTGTATTCCTACGTAATTAGATCCTGTTGCGCTCCTATTTAAGCCTTCCAGGGGTTTCCCATTGCACTTAGAATGAAATCCAAACACTCTCCCAGGACTACCTGCTCCTGGGCCTCTCAGCCTTGTCTGCTGCCCTTCCTCCCTCAGTAGCCTTGCTTCAGCTGCTCTGCCTCTGAGCACCCAAGTCCCCTCCCTCCTTTGTACTTTCGGTCACCTCGGTCTGTGTAATCCTCTTCCTCCAGACCTTCAAATGTCTTTTTCAGGTCTCAGATCAAATGTCACCTCTTCAGAAAGGTCTTCACCAGTCTTTCCACCTCTCTAGTCACCTATTCCATTACGCTATTTTTATTGTCTTCCTAGTACTCGTCCCTCCCTCTCATTGGTCAGTGATCCTCAGGAAAGTCTTTGCCTTGCTATTTGGTTCACCTGCTGCACATCCTGTTTGCATGGAGACACGTAGTGGGTGCTTTGTAAGTGTTCGGAGGGATAAATGTCATCTTTATAATTATCCTCCCTGAAATAAAACAATGAGTCAGAAACAACTGTGACTAAACAGGTACTAATTTATACAATTGTCTGTTTAAATTACTCAATAATTGATTCATCTTTTCATTACATAGTACAGAATTCAATTAGGGTAGAAATGGATACTGTCTCTTGCGGCTGGAGCTGGTATGCAGATACGGGGTCCTGTCTCGTATTCAATTTGTCGGGTCATGGTTTCTCTATCAATTTTTTAAGACAGCTGAATAATAGTTTTTTTTTTTTTTTTAAGTTTCTGTTAATTCCAGAGGTTTTTTGGAACTTGCTGGAGCATTACCAGATCATGTGTTCTGTTTTTTTTTATTAAATTAAATCATGGCTGAGGCAGGGTTGTGGGTTGAGAGCACTCCAGGATAGAGGTCAGAAAGCCCAGCCTTTAGTTTTAGTTCTGTCAGTAGCCAACTCTCTGTGTGAGTATTTTTGCCCTCAGTTCCCTAATTTATAAAATAATAGGGTTGAATGAAATGATCTCAAATGTCTGTCTTCTTTTTACAATGTATAATTATATAATTCTGGGCATAAACCAGTCATTTTTTCACTTTGGGGAATTTTTATGGGTTGTATGAATATGTGGTGTATATGATAGTTTATCCAGATATTAAGCTTTTCAAGAATGAAAAGTCAAATTTGTTTCACTTAGCTGAATATTAAAACATCTGAAGGATTCAGAAGTGGTCTCATTTATTTCACTTTGTTATGTTTTTGTTTTTGGTAGAGGCCACAGTAAGAAATACTGTACCTGATTTATTGGAAGTATTGATGTTAAAATTGATAGTATTATTTAAGTGGATAATGAAGGTTTGTCTTTAGGATACTAACGTTGGCCTTATCACCGTTTCAAGGATCCCAACCTTTTTCTTCTTTGGAAATCATTTATGAATTTTATAATTGACTTGACCTAATGCCTAATGTGTACTACTTCAGCACAATCAGTTTTACTTAAAGTTCATATCATTCTTCATTAATACTAGATATGTATCAGTTTTAAGAAACACTGTAGAATACTGTTATGTTCCATTCTATATTCTGTAGTTTAATGGTCCTCAGACCCTAGTGTAGTCGTCAGAATCCCCTGTAGGATTTGTTAAAACACCCATGGCTGGTCCCCACCCAGAGTTTCTGATTCAGAGGGTCCAAAGTGAGGCCTGGGAATTTACATTTCTAACAGGTTCCTAGGTTATATCAACGCTGCTCGTCTGACAGCCACACTTGAAGGACCTCTGCTATAGTTTGTCAAGTTCTTTATTTGCATGTGCTGGCAGCATTTCTATCCACAGGAGTCTAGGTTCCTCCATATTGTATACCGATGCATCTCAGTAACACTTGGGCCCCATTCCTCTGTTTACCTTGTGGTCATTAGATTCCCTCATATAATATGATACCACAAATCCTTTCCAGCTTCCTGGTGTGATAAATAACATACTTTTAAATGCCAGTGGAACTCTTAACAGAATGTTGCCAGTAACTTTAACTTTTTCAATTGTATGTTTAAATGGGAAGAGCATACATTTAGAGGTGATAAGCAGTTTATTCTTGAGAACACTGGCTTTGCAATTAAAAAGGCCTTGGCTTAAAGGTTAGTTCTACCATTTATTGGCTATTCGAGTTTGGAAAAACTATGTAACTTTTCTAAATCTTTGTTTTCTTATTTTTAAAATGGAGTTGATAATATTTGCCTCATGAGATTTTTGCAATGACTAAATTAGATGAGGTATATAAAATACTTCACAGGTACTGAATAATTGGTGGTTATAGAAAAGTTTATAAGTCAGTCTGAGTAGTTATAACTTCAGTGTAGTTTTGGACAGTGTTAATTTCAGAGCACTATTTATGTCTTCCTTAATGCGTGTTGCTCACCTAACCTGCTTCCTGGGGCCTAGTCATGGGCAGTAGACAGATGTCTCCTGTGTTTGCACAGATCCCACTTCACCTTACTTGTTTGGAAATGCCATGTCTTGTTCCTGTCTAACCCAGCTCTGCATCCCTGGGCACTTAGCTCTGGCTCCTGGTTCCATATCAGGCCCTTCCTGCCCTGGTGACCTGTTGGAGCGTGTTTCTCTGATTCTAACCTTCACTGTGTGCTGTGTGATTTTATGCTCCTCTTTCTAGCTCCACGTGAAAACCAGTGTGGTTAGAGGTGTATAGCTCTACCCTCCACCTGGAATGGGGTGATTTTTCTTGTAATCACAAAATTAACCATTTTTATCTTTGAATGTCTTTCAAAATGTAGATGATTTTAATTTTATTTGCTTTATTAATTTTCTTCTGCATTTTAAGCTCTAGTTTTAATACTGAATGCTCATTAGAAGCATAGCCCCATTGTGAGACCTTTGATTTATTGTGTTTTCTTAAAAAGAACCTGCATTCACCAGATTTTAGTTAGCATGGAATACATTGGGAAATTTGCAAACTGTGAATTCTGTTGATTGGGATGGTGATCCCCTAAGAAACTGTTTTAGTGACTAACAAATGTTTTGTGAGAAAGTGCCCGTTGCTTCCATCAAAGATTACACTTGGTGGCAGTGTTGGAGGTTCAGTAACTAGTCATTGTTGTTTCACATACTTTTTTTGGTTAGGGTCATGAATTCTCCATTGTCCTAAGTCCTATTGTAATGATATATTTTCAGCCATACTTGATTTAATGCTTTCCAGACACCAAAGGAGTTTGTCTTTGCTGTGTATTTAAACAGTTTGCTTCCTATTTCCTTTTCACTTTACTGATGCTCATCTGATTCAACTGGAGGGTTTCAGCAAATCCATATCGAGTCTGACTGAGCAGTTGTCTCCTAATCATGATTTTTGCTTGCATTTGTGAGCATGTGGCAAGCCTCTGGTACTGGACCAAGTGAAACTTATGGAGAGAGAACATAGGCACAGATATAGATTAACAGTTATATATGGAATTATGTAAGGAACAAAATATAATAGTGTTACTTGATTGAATCTGGTTATTTAAATCTGATAGAATAATTCAGGGTTGGCACATAATATTATTGCCTAAAAATATGTGACTTACTATGAAGGATTGAATAATAAATAAAGGAGATCTCCCTACCATTTCCATATTCTTGCTTAAAAGTATCTTAGTACAGTGCAGACATTATATACAAATCTAATTTACATGAATTCAGCTACATACACTCCATCTTTTGTATTAACTATAAATGTTGTATATGTGAAAGAATTTACAAATGAAGGAATTTATAGGGATAATTTTAATAATGTGTGATTTTTATCCTCTTCTTCACTGACTTTAATATCTGTCCCTGAGTAAGATGCAACTTCCCTAAAAATTCTTTGAGGGTAGGAGGAGTAACACGAAGGAATGACTTTTAGTGTTATTAAAGATGGCATAGCAAAGAGCAATGTAGTGGTGTAATTTTTGACAGATTAAGATCAGATGTTTTCAGAGAAAAGCACTGTTTGGTTTTTGACTTCCAGTGGTCTGTTTTTTGACATCTGTTTGTTTTGGAGTAAAATGAATTTATTTACTTTTATAATGTTTTTAACACTTAGCCGTAGTTTGGGTTGATTCCAGCTCTCATAAGGAAATGGCTTTGATGAGAGTTTATAAGAATCTCTAAATAGGTTAGGGACCAATAAAACATTATTCTTGCCGGAAGATGGAACTGGTACCCGTCAGTGGTACTTATGCTAAAACTTGATGAGTTAAGAGCATTTGTTTTCAGACTTTTTTTTTTTTTAAAGATGATTCACTTACGATTATTGGGTTTTGATTCTGCTCCCCACAGCCTTTAAATAAATGCTATATTGTAATGGTTATTGCAACAAGAAGCTACTGTGTGGTACTCATGAAATGAGTATCTTTTCTGGTCCATGAATAGCACCATTATCAAAGGGACACTTGAAGCCTTGAAGGAACGCTTTTCTTTTGCCCTTTCTTATTGATGCACTTTTTTCTCCTCTCATAGCAGCTACCACCAGTTTATGTTTGGGACATAGCCTAATAACTTGTATCTTAACTAATTAAATCATCTTTCTTACAGGGTGAAATAAAAAACTATAGGCACAATAGTCCTCATAATGGAAATAAAAAGGAATACTGTATTATAATTATCTTTTAGGAAACTCATTCTTCTCACAGTTTTGGTGTGATCTCTCATTTAAAGGACTGAGAGTGAGAAGAAAGATGGCTACAGCGTGGAGGGGCCTGTTTGTCTGCCGGCTAGTCAGAACCTGAGCAGCTGGGCTAGAGCTGGGAAGACTCATAACTCCAGATCCAGGCTTGTGGCCTTCAAGGTTGTTCATCTTTAAGATTCAAGACAATGGGAACAATTTTGAAATTATTCTCATTCTCTGATTACACACTTTTCTCATCCCTAGACTTCATGCAGAGCAGACAGACAGCGGGATATCTCTAAAGCAGTGATTCTCATCTGGGGAGATTTTGCCTCCCAGGAGACATTTGGCAACATCTAGAGACATTTTTGGTTGTCACAACTAGGGGGGTTGCTCCTAGCATTTATTGTCATCCTACAATACACAGGGTAGCCCCTCAAGAAAGAATTATGTGACCCAAAATGTCAAGGAAGAGAAACAGGTGAGAAACATCATCATCATCAAAGTATCATCGGGAAGAGAGAAGCAGAGGGATGCAAAGTTTCTGGTATAATGTTCTTACCCTGAAAAGTAGCTCTAGGAAAGAAAGCAGGCATAGAATTCTTATTTTAGGCCTTAGAATGAGGGTAATAGAAGTTGGTATACTATGATAACTCATGACAGGTTTTAGGGCCCTATCCAAAAGTCATCTTCAGGAGGAGGAGAAGTTTAAGGGCTTAGTTTCAGTGTAAGCCAACTTGCATTTAAGTGAGTGGTACAAATTCAGAAACTCATAAAGCCACACATTTGTCTGTGTGCTGATGAAATGGGAGAATCACACCAGTAAAACCTCATTTGGTTTGCAAAATGATAGATATAACCTGCTTCAGTACGTCTTACATTGTTGGACCTATTCTCTCCTTTCATTCAGTCCTACTTGTACTTTTTGAGAGTGAATTTGAATAGAGAAGGAATCTACTTTCACTGACACTTAAATTCTTAATAACAGAAGATTATAGGGATCCTTTTTGGAATTTTGTAATCATGGTTCCTTTTTTGACGTAGTTGCCATAATTGAGAAATTGAAGCATGGTCTGTTCAGGGCAAAATAAGTCACGAAGTCAGAAAATATATAGATATTTGTGGAAAAAAGTTTAATATAACAAATGCTAGAGGAGCGGAAAAATGATTTGAAAAACTGATTATTTATAACATAAGGCAAATAAATCATAGTTCCAAAATTATGTTGTTATAAAACATAGAAAACCAGATAATTGGTATGTTTTTCTGTTTGAGTCTCAATTTTAAAGGACTCTAATTGATGTATTGTTTATATTGTTCACTAAATACAGTGTTTGGATGATAGGGAGGGAATAGAGAATGCATGTGATAGCAGCTCAGAGATACGCAGTGCTTCTCCCCATAAACAATTATAGTGCAGCGACTGCCAATGGGGATGTCGCAGTCAGTAGATAAAGAACCGTTTAAGACTCTTTATAATCATCATTAGACAGGGAGAATTTGTGTAACATCTGAAGCAATGTTAAGATTCCTACTGTGTTCCTCTGTAATGTTGCTTTAAATGATAATGTTTTCAACATTTAGTTACTTATAATTTACAAATTATATTCAACATCATCTAGGAAAGGAGAGAATACGGCTTACCAGAGGAGAAATAGTCACTTTGTTAGAGTAGAAACAGAATCTCAAAGCAGTACCTTGGGAATGAAATAGAGAAAATAATGCTGGTTTCCAGCTTTGTACTGTGGCTGTTAGAGATGGTGTTGGGAGAGATTGATCTACCTAGATTGCAAATTCTAATACTGTTTATAGATTAGAAATATCCCTTTGGGGAGAGGAAAATGGCATATAGATTTAAATTATGTGTGGAAAAAAATGGTGGAAAAAAAAAATAAAGCTGCTTTCTAGGCAAGAAGAGCCCAACTTAAAACTGATTGTTCCAAACGCCAAAGGCCTTCTTCATCAGATGCCTACTGCACACTGTCCTGTCTTGCCAAGATTTTGTCTTGTGGTTTTTTTTTTTCCTGGATCATTACTTGTCATGCTGGATGTGGGGCCTAATTGAGAAAGGAATATACTGCATGGCAGTTCTAGTTAAGAGATGAGGAAACCATGCCACCATTTGGTGTGGAGGAGTGGGCCGTGTGGGGAGGACTAGACAGGCAAGTCAGGCCTTGAACTGAACTGTATTTCAGTATTTTCAGTCTGTAGCTGAATGCTTGACCCACAATAAGTGCTTCATCAGTAACTATAGTAATTTATAGTTAGGGAGATGACTGCTTCCTGAATATATCTTTTATCACCCTCTTTGACTTTTCGTCCCTACCTTAGCTCAGGCCATCATCAATTTCTTGTTTGATGGTAAACCAGACAGCAGTGACCTCCAGTATGCTCCACCAGTTTCTAGTCCCTTCTGCACTTTGATGTCTTCCTGTAAGAGAGGCATTCCATTGCTTAATATAGGATCTGTGGCTGATGCTCACAGATGAAAGTGAGTTTTTAAAGTGTTCCTTGCTGCCTAAGGAGTGATTGATATTTAAAAAGATAAACATTATTTTTATTCTGTTTCTCCAGCCTCTCTCCAGTGGGCTGATGAGTCTAATGCTTTCCATTTCTTGAACTTTCTGAATTGAACTATCAGGTTTGTTATTATTATCATCATCACCACCTGCATTTCTTTTTTTTTTTTTTTTTTTGAAACAGAGTCTCACTGTGTTGCCCGGGCTAGAGTGCCGTGGCGTCATCCTAGCTCACAGCAACCTCAAACTCCTGGGCTCAAGCGATCCTCCTGCCTCAGCTTCCCAAGTAGCTGGGACTACAGGCATGTGCCACCATGCCCG
>CAUYSK010075660.1:0-12528 GCA_963575035.1 Avahi laniger
ACGCCTTTAACCTGCATTTGGGGAAGGCAAAGACATAAAGTGTAGCTAGAATGTTTGTACCCTCACAATACCTTGGAATGATAATATAAAAAAAAAAGGACAATAATGCTTTGCAAATGTATAAAAACTACTTTCAGCATCATGTATCTTGGATTCTGTATACTTATTCTATAAGCTGTGTGGAGATTGGATAATGAAAGCATTCTTCCATCCATCAAAAAAAAAAAATAAATAAATAAATAAATAAATATATTCTTCGCTTTGGAAGTTGCCAGCAATACTTGTATACTTGAACCTTAGCAATCATTAACCTCCACTCTAGATACAAGACATATTTCAAATCCTAAGAAAAGAAGATTCGGGAGTAAACCTGAACAGTGCAGAGAAAAGAGGTTGGTAAGACTATTTGGGGCAGGCCCTCCCTAGCTGGAAGCTGATCTACACCAAAATCAAGAGAGGGTGTAAACCCAAATTTGATGCAGATTAGAGTCAGTGTCACCCAAGGGGCATGGAGTGAGGAGGTATATCAAGGCCTCAGAGTGGGGAAATTTTTTAGGATAGTTGGGATTAAGTCATTATTTTCGGAGAACTGGGCAAGATAATAGAAATGATTCAGCAAGCAATCAGCAGTCCCTGGAAAGGAGCCAGCAGAAACTAGGGAAAAAGATTTAATTAGGCCTGGGCCCCAATTTCAACAGAGACAGAGGAAGAAGTGAGCTTCCAGATTACAGTCAATCAAACATCCAACAGCAGAAAGAGGTAAAAGCTAAAGCCTGATGCTTACAACGGCTCCCAGGGGCGCAAATCAATTCCAAAGGTATAGCACATACAGGGCTATTTTCAGACTCCTACTCACTAACAGAGAATGGTTCTCACTGGGCCAGGGCCATGTCAGAGCTGAGACTTCCTAGGCTGACAGGAGCGCAGCTAAGATGGGGCTGAGGTAGACAAGGACTTTCCATGGCCTCAGTAGCAAGAACATATATATTACTTTATTTTCTCCATTACACATCTCAGATAGCCAAGTGGATATTATTTTAGTTTTACAAATAGCTATAAGTCAAGATTTAATGGGTTAAGTTACTTTCCAGAAGTCAAAAATTCTGGAGAAATAAAATCTAGGTCACCTAGATTTGAGATCTAGTCTTATGGAGTGACTTCCTGCAGAGTCACTCCACTGTTTGGATTTTTTTCTGACATCTCAGTAGCTAAAATGATTGGCTGGCAGAGATCATGATATCATTTTTCATTCCGTAAGCTTTACAACTCCCAAGTATCCTGTTGATCATCAAAACAGGAAACAAGTATTCCTGAACTGCTGTTCAAATGACACATCAGCAAAGTCAGAATTTAATGTCTCAAAGTAGTTAATGTCCTTTGTATGGTCAAAGGGCATTAAACAGGCAAAAACAAAAGTAAGCAACATTTGACTATTTGGTGTATATGCATATATAACATGTACACACATGGTTTTTAACAAAATTCTCTGAATTTATAACAGTTTTTAAACATTTATGCAAATGTCAAACTTCTAAGTTTCTAAGGGCGTTTTTTAAAATCAAAACACCACCAGAAAACTGACTTGAAAGGTTATGCGGTAAAGTTGGCACATTGTACGGAATATCAGTGTGCTGTAAAGAACACACTCTGTGAAACAGAAGGCATCAAGACTGCCTGCTTTCTCCCACATCCAGTTTTTATTTTGCTGAAGCTAATTTATGGACTCTGAATTCCCCTCCAGACTACCACAGATTCAACAGCAGGAAACCAGAACTGAGATTATCAGGAAACCTTCATGAGCTGGAAAATATAGTTAGCAACACCAGGGTCGATTCCCCAGATACTTGTTGGAAGTAAGAATTAGCATCAAACAGGCATGAATACAGATCACAGAGGTCAGCAGTGCTCTGCTTTGCATCCTCTCACACTCATGCAACAGTTACAGAGCAATGATGTGCCAAGCACTGTGCCAGATAGCAGGGTACAAAGGCGAATTAGATACTATCTATCATTCACATGTTAGTCAGACGGATAGAGGCTAGAAACTACTAAATATTTACAGTACCATGTAAGAACAACAGTACAGTATGATAGAGGGAATCATTGGCAGCAAAGGGAGCTCAGAGGGTGAAACAACTAATTGTACCTACCTTGTGAAAAGGATTAGCGTCCTCAAGCAGAGATGGTTTGGGAGCCAACCCTGCTCCTGATAATACCAAGTTGTAGGATAATAAAAAATACATCTGGTCTTTGTCCCTGATTCCCATCACAGAGTCCCTAAAACCTGTGGAATTTTCTGAGTAATAGGAATGTCTTCTGTTATTCATAATGAGTCCCTTTCAACCACACCAGGGTTTACGCGAATGAGATGACTTTTACAGGATGGGGGCTGGTAGCCACAGAGGGTTGGGACTTTTAGCCCCTTCCCTGACGTCCAGGGATGCGAGAGGGGTTGGAGGTTGAGTCAATCACCAATGGCCAGTGATTCTGTCGATCATGCCTATATAATGTAAACCTCCATAAAAAAAACTCTAAACAAAAGGGTTTAGAGAACTTCTGGATTGGCAAACACACTTGGTGCTGGGAGGGTGGCACACCTGGAGAGTGCATGGAAGCTCCGCGACTCCCCACCTCATACCTGGCCCTATGAAGCTCTTCCATTTGGCTGTTCCTGGCTTGTATTTTTTATAATAAACTGATAATAGTAAGTGAGGCATTTTTTGAGTTCTGTGAATCATTCTAGTGAATTATTAAATCTGATGGGGAGTCATGCAAACTTGACAATCATAGTTGATTGGTCAGAAGTAATGGGACTTGTGACTGGCTTCTGAAGTGGGGGCAATCTTGTGGAACTTAGCCCTTAACCTGCCAGGGTCTGCACTAATTACGGATAGTTAGTGTCATAATTGAATCGGATTGCTGGACACTCGGTTGGTGTCAGAGAAATGGAGATTTAGAGAATTGGCCACTGTAAGAAAACATCCCAGAGAAGTCAACCTTCTTTATAACGATTTCTTTTTCACTCATATAGCCCACTTTTTTGTAAAGGCCTTGGTCTTTTAGGAAGCTAATCAAGATAAAGTTGTCAGATAAACTGTGGCAGAGACTAATCGTTTCCCAGTATCCATTGTCCTATTTTTCCTTTTAGTAGTGGGAAAACTCATGAGTTTTAGCTGGGCATACGGACTCCCAGCTAGAGACTCCATTTTCCAGATTCCTTATAGCTTGGTATGAAAATATGATTAAAATTTAGACAACGATATGCAAGAAGTGATGTGTACAAACTTTGGGTCATGTTTTGACAAGAAAATCGTTGTCCTCTTCATTCCGTCTTCCCACCCCACCAGCAGGATGTAACCCAGATGTGATAGTGGGAGCCATGTTTGACCATATATGGAAGGTCAACATAGTAGGAGATGGCAAAGCAAAAAGTCAGAAGGAGCCTGGGCCTTGGGTGACCTCCTGCAGCAGTGCTCCTGCCTGCCCACCTTTTGGTCTTTTGCTTGAGCCATCATATTTTGAGATCTCTTGATTATAGCAGCTTACCCTGAACCCTAAGTAATACAGAAACAAAGCTTCATTAAAGTGCTAATTGATATTACCTGAAGTATTATTCCTCCCAAGGATATTTGCACATGGAATCCAAAAATCAAAGAATGCACAAAACCCAAAGGAAAAATATGTTAATAATGCTTCAAACTTAGTCACATGCCAGAGATTGTTGTATTTTGTTCTGTTTTGTTTTTACTCGCCCTTAAGTCCTAGCACAGCAACAGTTATCTACTCTGTCACTCCTTTAAGTTCAGCCCTGACTAATCTTTCACAAGTCTGTTTCTCACCTTAGCATGTGATTTTCTTGGGGGCAAGAACTGTGCCTTACTTGTCTCTATAAATCCAGTTCCTAGAATATAGTAGATGTTCAATAAATCTCGAATGCTACCATGTTTCCTCCCTTGCTTTTTCAAATTCTTCCACCTGTAACTTTCATTCTAATAATGCAAATAACTAACTTATAATGATAATAATGACAGTATAGGCTGATATCATTGGTTTAAACTGCATATCAGGCAATATGTTCAATGATGATTACTCATATTCTTTAGTCCTCACAACTCCATGATGCAGAAACTGCTATTGACATTCCCATTTTACAGAAGAGGAAACTGAGGCTCAGAAAAGTTAAATAACTTTCTCAAGATTTCACATCTATGAAATAACAAAGTTCACATAATGAACTTGTTAATGGACTAACAAACGGGTACTTGAATTTAGGATTGCTTGACATCAAAAGATACTTTTTTAGCTACAATGTAGTGTGCCACATTATCTTCCAGAAGCACATTGCCTGGCAATGTGCAGAATGGCAAGAGAAAAAATCATCCTGGGTTTAAGAATTAGCTGCAGATAATTAAGCCAACCTAAATTACATGTTGTGAGTTGCCAAGTCAATACAAATTACATCATGCTTATTAAAAACCTTTCCTAGCTTCCTGATTAATGAATAGTTTCACCTTGAAAATCTCTACACAGGAAAAAATTTTAATCTAGTCTGAACCTTGCCACAGTTACCTAAAAACTGAAAAACAATGCTCTGGAGTTATCATAAGAGGGACTGTTATTTTGTAAAAATGTGTTAGAGGATAATGGAATAAAACATTATAGACATAAAATAGACTGTACAAGATCAGTTTGGATATAGTAAATTATCAAACAATTTATTCATCAATTATATTTCTAAATTTGCTATTGTGAGATTATTCCAAAATACATAGAAGTAGAATTAGTACAGTGAAATCACACATATCCATTATCTAGATTCAGCAATTGTCAAAATAACAAAATATTTAGTAATCAATCATATCATGAGAACTGATATTCCTACTCTCAAAAGTTAGGAAGTATCATATTCATAGAATCTTAAACTGATATGACTAAAAAAAAATCTAAAAACTCTAGTCTAACTCCCTTTTTAACAGACAAGGAAACCAAGGCCCTGAAAGAAGAGATTTAATCAAAGTCATTCAGTTAGCTAGTGACAGAGCCTATGTAAGAATCAGTTCCCACTAGATCACCTTGCCATTTAATATTAAATACTCTTTAATTTATTTGAATCATTTGAAAATAATTAATGGAATATGGTAAGACTCCTTTCTCCATAAATGCATTCAAACAGTTCTTCTCTACTTCATTTTTTCCCAAGAATAGAAATTACAAAACAACTCTTTTTCATTTGTACTCTTTAGTGTCTAAACTGTATCATAAAATAAACAGTTCTTCAATTAAAGGAGAGAAACAATCATATAGAACTTTACCATAATATCATGATCCTTCCTGGTTTGTCCTTGATAATGCTGAGACAGGAACAAACACATAACGAAGTTGTTAATGAACGATTAACAGGAAACCAGAGAGTACACATGTGTGTCCTTGGATTGAGCCTTAATAAAATTAGAAAGTGAAGTCCCGGCTGGAGACTGGCAACTGGCAGAAAATCCCTAACAGCCAGGACACATCATAATTTCAAGAAAAATAAAGATCAAAAATATTAATTTTCTTGTCATTTTATTAGTGCCATGTGGGTGGGTTTTTAAATGAATAAATATTAATTTGTTCAAGTTGTCATTTTATTAGTGGCATTGGATTTTAAAATGCTTAAATGGGTTACTAAACATAATTTCGAAACCATCTCTCATCTATGAACCTTTCATTTAATTTAGAAGAAAACAACAGATTTTATGGATCATATTCACTGCATATTAGCATTGACTTTAAAGTGGCTGTATTGCCAGAAAAGAGACAAGTTGGATCTTTTACAAGAATATTGGGGTGATCTTGTAAACTATTTTAGATTGGTACTATATCTTTGAAGAAATATTTTAATTCTTTCCTCAGACTGAGACCTGCTATCTCCCTAGGTTACTGCCACTTAGTGTTTCATTCATTCAGTCAGTCATTCATTTATTCAATGAATAGTTATTGAGTTCTGTGCTAGGTAAATGGGATATAACAATGAACAAACAGATAAATTCCTACACTCGTTGAGCTTACATTCCAGTAATGGTGACAGATCATAAATAAATAAATAAGCAAAAACATGTTAGGTAATGATAACACCATTTTTAAAAATCCAGGTAAGCAGCTAGATAGTGACTAGTGGAATGAGGGAAAGAGGTTATGTTATTATGGAAAGGATGATCAAGGATGGCCTCTGATGAAGGATGCATGAAGATAACTGAGTAGAAAGTGTTTCAGGAAGATGGACTAGCAAGTGCAATGGTCCTGAAGAGACAGACTGTAACTGGTGGGTTGTGGCAAAGAGACCTGTGTTGTTGGGGCAGAGTAAACAAGGAGGAAAGGAGAAGGAGGAAAGTTCAGAGAGCAGAGGGGACAGTTTGTGTGGTGCTTTGTAGGCCATTTTAAAGACGTTGGCTTTTACTTTGCATAAGATGGGGAGCCATTGGAAGGTTTTGATCAGAGAGATGAGTGGATATTAGCCATGCCTTAAAGATCACTCTGACTGCTGAGCAGACAATAAGCTGGATGGGTGCAAAATGGAAGCAAAGAGTGACTTAAGATGCTCCTGCAATTGTCTAGTCAAGAGATGATGGTGGCTTGCACTATGATGGTAAAAAGTGCCATATTCTGAATATATTTTTAACTTAGGGCTGGTGTGATTTTATAAAGGATTAGATGTGGGTGATGTGAGAGGGAAGGTAATAAAAAATGATGCTAAGGATTCTAATCTAAGCAACAAAGTAAATGGGGATGCCATTTATTGAAACGAAGCACACTAGGGAAGGAGCAGGCTTAGTAAGAGATTAAGGAATTCTGTTTTGGACATGAAAAGTTTGAACTGCTTATTAAACTTTCAAGCAGAGATACAGAGTAGGTAGTGGATACATAGTCTTGGGACAATTCACAACTAGAGATAAAAATTTGAGAGTTAATAATATATAAATGGTACTTAAAGCCCTAGGACTGAATGAGATTGCTTTAGTGATCATGTTTGAAATGTGTAGCAGGCTTAGGAATGGGTATTTCTATAACCAGAAAATGAGGAACTCTAGAAAATTACCACACCATTAAAGAAAGATTAACATTTATTGATGGGATCAATTATGAAATATCACTAGATAAACTAAATGGCGTTCATTGGTTCTACTTTTTTTGTCCTTTATTCTCAATTACAAAAGTACATTATCTTGCATGGTAACCTGTCAGAACAAATTCTGTACTCTCTCTTTTAACCTATTCTAAGGTTTAAATAGTCAAAGTTTCAGCAATGTTATCACTACCTTAGAAATCACTAAGCTTTTAAAAGCCACATAGTCTTTTATTCACTTTGTAAGACTCATTCTTAGAAAAGCTCTTATATTTTTCTAGAACTTTTTCTTGCTTGGCTAGTGACATTATCATATTTAAATATAAAACTTTCCAACTTTTAGATATCTCATCCCCTTTACTTTCAGTTCAAGTTTGAAGGTCTACCTGTCCACTAACTTGCCTGGATTTACCCCTTTCCATCTACTGTGCTTACAAATCTCAACATTGGCATCACTCCTTTGCGTGTGGCTCCCACGGCAGAAATTATTTTCTCTAAAAAAATTCATCGACATTCACATAAAGTACTCAAGAGGTCTACTGGGAAGAAGCAGGTATGTGTTAATCTTTCATCTTTGCACATTTGCATAATGTGACTAATTCTTACCTTGAGCATTTTATAAGGCACAGAGATTAGGACTGATAATTTTTAATGATGTGTAATGAATGAATGTATGGATACACGGATGTATGCATAAAGGAAATAATAATTTTCAAAAGAGAGAGGGTAAACATAATGATGAAACATCAAATGGGAGGTAGATGAGAAAACAAGAATTGCTAAGCCACCAAAGACCTCATCGGCACACTTGGCAACTCTGCTTAAGCTTCTTGAATTTTTTTAAGTAAAGGAACCATTTTCAGTAAGAGCTTAACAGAAATTCCTCAAATTCCACTGTTGATACATAAGAAGTTCCTCCTTTAGAGAAAATAAGACAGGGAGTATCTCAGGATACAACATCCACAGATAATTGTAAGTTCCAAAACATTAGATAACAATGACCAGATCCCTTCCCTGGTTTATTGATCTTATATGGCTGAGTGGGTTGCAGAATCTCGGGAACCCAGATGATAGAATAAAAAATTTTAAGGAAGCCAGTGTAGAAAAGCAAGTATTATTTCTACTTCTTCCTAAAGGTTTGAAAACCTTCATTAAGGGAACAGGGCAATGGTGAATATCCTACGAATCTTTCAAATAAAATTGGTCACACATGTAAACCTGATTTGTGACATTTGTGACATCATATTTACAAAGACTTAAATATCCTTTGCACCCTTTCGTAAGTATGAAAATGTTGCTTTTTTCCTGAATGACCTCAGTGGTGAGGTGGCCAAGTGTAAGTATTCAGAAACCTTTACAAAGTCCTCGGTCATGCCCACAAGTGAGTTAGGCACTGTAAAAAGTATAGATTGACATATAATGTCTGCTTCTAAGAAGTAGAAGGAAAGTAGGAAAAATAAAGGACTGGGCCAGCCTAGTATGGAATCAAGGGCTAAGTTGTTGAGGGTGGATATTAAGGGCATTCAGAAGAGGCAAAGAAGGAAGAGTACATGCTACTCTCCTGAGCTCCAGACCAGTAAATCAGATTGCTTACTAGAAACGTCCCCTCAGATGTCTCACAGGCAAGTCAAACTCAACATGTCCAAACCTGAGCTAATTATCTTCTTCCCCCACTCACTACTGGTCCTCCTTCTATTTCAGTGAATAGCATTGCTATCTAGTTGCTTGAGCCAGATAAAATAATCCTCATCCTCTGTGTTCCCCTCACCCACCACAATCAATCCAATACCAATCTTATCAATATTAATTCCTAAATATCTCTTGAATCTATCTGCTGCTCTATATTCCCACCACCATTGCCCTAGTTGAAGATCTCCTTACCTTCTCCATGATGACTCTAAACTAGGCTTCCTTCCATCATGTTTACCCCACTCCAATCCAATCCAATTTCCACTTAGCAGCCACAAGATTAAAATGCAAATAGGACTGGGTTAGTCTTCCACTTACGACACATTCAACTGCTCTTTAATTTGTACAAGACAGGATTCATGGCTTTTAAGACACCTCGTGATTTAGCCTCTGCTCATCTTCTTTACTTGGATCCATTCATGCCTCACTAAGATCATACCAAATACTTTGCCTTTCACCAAATATTCCATGAATTTCTTATGCATCATTGCCTTTGGACAGGAAGCTCCCTCAAAATGTAGGAGGGCAAGCATGTTGGCAAGAAGTATAGTTAGAAAATACTTTCAATAATACAAGGAGAAGACAATGAGATTTTCCTATTTATGTTAAAAACTCCACTCAGATTTCATCCTCTTTCTGAAACCCATAGCCTGGGTTTCCATAGACTCGTGGAAAGATGCTTCCCTCCATTTGATAGACTGCATTATAACTGTCTGCTAACCTCTTTACCGCCTAAAAATAGTAGTTAATGATGAGTAAATTTGGGTTGTCCACTTTTTCCTTCATTTAATGTATCAGGTGACATTACTCTTTCACATCACCATGAGGCTTTTAAACTGCCACATTGTTTGACAATTCTCATTTGTTATGTTATCCAAATACTTGATGATACAGATAGGCTCTCTAATTCCAAGCTACATAGGTGCTACTTACTATGGACACTTTAGAAAAGAACTCAATAGTTGTGAACCTTCTTTTAAATAAGCTTTGGTGGGGTTTTATTGTGGCCAATCGATATATGTCACATTTAATTTCTCAACTATCATCTATGATATTTAATATGAGGCAAATTCTCATGATACTAACCACTTGTTTGTATTTCCATGCATGGTAAATCAGTATCCCTTCTCTTTCTCCCCTTTTATTCTAGAAGAGTTCCAACAGAAAAATGTTGTCACTCTGAAGTCATAAGAAATATATTCTGTGTGAGTCTCCCTCTGCCATGGTACCCTGCTTGTCTCCCTCTTCTTTGAGGAAATTACTCTTCTGAATCATTTCTCACTTTTAAATATGGCTGTCATACTTCTACAGACCAATAGATTCTTAGCCCTAACATACTCATGCTACCTCACCAGAAAAATAACCCTCAAAAGAGAGCAAGATGTAATGGTGTATGTTATAAAGAGCTCTAGACTATAGTCAAGGGACCTGAGTTTTGGTCCTAATGCTGTTACCTTAGGTACGCCTTTCTTCTTCTCAGGACTTTGGTTTCTTCAACAGATCATCTCCAAAGTCACATTCAGCTCGAATTATAGATGGTTTCTCACTTATGGTAGTTCCAATTATGATTTTTCAACTTTACCAGGGTGTGTAACATTTTTCTCAGAGGGTGTCTCTTTTATCCTGTAACTGGTCTTTTGTTCCTCTAGGTAAATGCCTCACTTCAGGACTCTGTTGAGATCTGCCTGGATTTGAGTTTCTCTTCAGATGTTTTTGCACTCTAACCTTGGTATTTAGAATTTTGATGGGGTCTATAGAATCTAGTCCTTTTCTAAGATTTTATCTTCTGGAATAATATTAGGCAACATTGCTCAGATTATCAAAAACATAGCTTCATTGCCACGGTGCAAAAAAATACAAGCAAAAAAATAAAAAGTCCTGGCTCCAGCTCACAAAAGAAAATAAGGACAATGTAGTTTTAGCTTTGCAGAGGCCAAGAAATTATTCAAGTGCTATTTCTCAGGAACCAAATATTTAGACTCCTGAGAGGAAGCCAGAAAGCTGGAGTGGTGCTGTGGTTCTTGGCTTCCCAATTCTTATGTCACCACAGAAATATTTTGGCTGAGCACTATTAAATAGATACTTGTCCTCATTTCTAGACCACTTCAGCTTATAAAGTTATATTCTTTGGAGAGTTACATAGTACAACCCAAGGTGCATTTTTATGGCTTAATTGCCATACATTATATATTTGAAATTTGAACTTCTGGAATTTATGAAGCTCTTGCCAATATAAAAGCTGTCTTTTTATATATTACTCAATAACATAAGACCAATGCCTTTCTCAGGCTTCTGTCTTCCATTGCTGAATCAGACTTTCTCCAAGAGAAGGGAATGGTGTTTTCTGGATTTAATGCTGACAAGATTTACAATTAGACCCAATCCTAAACATAGGCAGAATAGGTACCACCTTTGTAGTGAGATTAGAGGGGTCCTAAAGATCATTATGGTTCAGGACCTGAATTGCTCCTTTGAGTTCTCAAACGTCCCTTCAATAGAATGTGGCCATTCTATTCAGAATTGCAACCTGTGTCAACTCCTCCACTTCCAACAGCACACCTACTATTTCTTTATTTGTGAATTTAGTTTCTTAATTGACAAATAAAAGTTACATATATTTATTATGTATATCATGCTGTTTTGAAATATGTATACATTGTGGAATGGCTAAACAGAGCTAATTAACATATATCACCTCACATACGTATCAGTTTGTGATGAAAAAACTTAAAATCTACTTTCTTAGCAATTTTCAAGAATAAAATACAGAGGTCCCTCATTTTATTGCTCTTCCCTTTGTTGCACTTTGAGGATATTGTGGTTTTTACAAATTGATGGTTTATGGCAACCCTGCATCAAAACAAGTCTATCAATGCCATTTTTCTAACAGTTGGTGCTCACTTCATGTCTCTGTGCCATGTTTTGGTAAGTCTTGCAATATTTCAAACTTTTTCATTATTATTATATCTGTTATGGTGATCACTGTGATCAGTGGCCTCAATGTTGTGTGTGTTCTGACTACTCCACCAACTGGTCATTCCCCTGTCTCTCTTCCTCCCCTCAGACCTCTCTATTCCGTAAAACAACAATATTGAAATTAGGCCAATTAATAACCCTACAATGGTCTCCAAGTGCTCAAGTAAAAGGAACAGTATGTCTCCCACTTTAAATCAAAATCTAGAAATAATTAAGCTTAATGAGGAAGACTTGCCAAATGCCAAGATAGGCCAAAAGCTAGGTCTCTTGTGCCAAACAATTAGGCAGGTTGTGAATGCAAAGGAAAAGTTCTTAAAGGAAATTAAAAATGTTACTCCAGTGAACACACAAATGATAAGAAAGTGTAATAGCCTCATTGATGATATGGAGAAAGTCTTCGTGGTCTGCATGGAAGCTCAAACCACCCACAATATGCCCAAAGCCTATGGCCAAAGCGAGTATCTAACTCTCTTCAAGTCAATGAAGCCTGAGAGAGTGAGAGAGACGAATCTATAGGAGAAAAGTTGCAAGCTGGCAGAGGTTGGTTCATAGGGCTTAAGGAGAGAAGCTGTTTCATAACATAAAGGCGCAAGGCAAAGCAGCAAATGCTGATGTAGAATCTGCGGCAAATTATCCAGAAGATCTAGCTAAGATAAGTAATGAAGGTGGCTACACAAAACAACAGATTTTCAATGTAAACAAGAGTCATCCATTGGAAGAAGATGCCCTAATCTAGAACTTTCACAGCTAGAGAAGTCAAT
>CAUYSK010075661.1:0-11694 GCA_963575035.1 Avahi laniger
CCTGTAGTCCCAGCTACTTGGGAGGCTGAGACAGTAGGATTGCTTGAGTCCAGGAGTTTGAGGTTGCTGTGAGCTAGGCTGATGCCACGGCACTCGCTCCAGGCAAGAGAGTGAGACTCTGTCTCAAAAAAAAAAAAACAAAACACTTTAGCTGGTGAAAATTCCCCCTGGTGTAGGGGGGTAGTAGAAGAAAATAGCAACACAAAACTCCAAAATGAATTCCTTATATGGAAACCAGCAATAAGTGTATAAAAAAGATTGAATCTGAATTTTAAAATTTAAAAGAGAAAATTTTCAAAAGAGTTGGTAAAACTTCAGAAAGAAAATCAAGAAGACAGACAAAGGGTGAGCAATTCTGAACCTACTTGAGGAAACAAGTTGTAGATAAGTAAGAGCCACTGTCCTATCGTCATAGAAAGGAATTATAAATATAGAAAGGGTGAAGACTAACATGAACACTATGAAGTTATATTGGAATTGAGATATCGGTATAAATCCATAATTTTAATAGACAGATACAACATTAGATATAGTTGGGTACACACACACAATGTACATGAATATATTTCCTGGTTCTGAGAGTTCATAAAACAGTGACATTCCAGTGCCAGGGAGGAAACCTCACACTCAGATTTTTCTTTCTAAATACCATTCTCTCATAAAAGGGATGCAGGACTCCTTGCAGATATGACTGATTCCAGGACTAAAACCTAGAAACTGCACGATATGTTTGGAACATTTTATGGTGTTAGAAAGTAAAAACAAGCTCAAAATTTGTGAGGATGTGTCAAAACAGCACAAGGGCTTGCTTGAAGTCTCTCTCACAGGCCAAATTTTGGACAATTTAACCAATGAAACACACAATGATAGTAGTAGAATATAACACATAGAATAAAATGGAAATCAAAGACTCAATACTGATATAAATTAATAAATGAATAGATGGGGGAAATGGAGAGCTTTTACAGTAGAATTCTAATAGATGTAGAAAAAAATCATGGAATTATAAAAATTACCATTTGTTGCTATTACAATAATATTTTTCAGGGAAGTTCAAAAGATGCTAAAATTATTGGCAAAAGTATGATAAGAAAAAGAATATGTACATAGCCTTGATAGTATCTCTTCATAAGATGCTTATTAATTATAAGGGAAAAAAAGGAAATTTATTTTTTACTTGAGAAAGTGGAGAAAGCTGACAGACACAATCTTAATCACAGATACAAAGTGTACATCATCAGTGATGAGATAAATCAATATCAGGTACCTCTTAATAGGATATACCGAGAAGGGCACATTATTACATCTGCTGAATTCCTGCAAAAATTGTATGACCTGAATCCAATAGCTAAGAAACATTAGTCAAACTTAAAATGAGAGACATTCTGCAAGATAATTGGCCTGAACTCTTCAATAATGCAATGTAACATTAAGTCCGACAGAAATGAAAACTAAAGATAATGCGCCATCCAGTATTAGATCCTGGAATGAGAAAGGACATCAGTGGCACAATTGCCAACATCTGAATAAAGCATTTAGATTAGATAATGCTGCTTGCTCAGTGTTATTTTCCTGCTTTTGATAATTGTATCCCTGCTATGTAAGGGAATGTCCTGTTTTTAGAGATATACGGAATGTATAAATACACTGAAGTGTGGTAAAGGGGTAGTTAGATGTTAAAATTGCAACTTACTTTCAAAAATGCAAAAAGTAGAAAACATACTATGTCTTAGTCTGTTTGTTTTGCGCTTCTCTAACAAAATACCACAGACTGAGTAATCTATAAACAGTAGACATTTATCTCTGATACTTCTGGAGGCTGTGAAGTTCAAGATCAAGGTCCTGGCAGGTTTGATGTCTGGTGAGGATCCAGGCATTGCTTCCAAGATGGTGCTTTGAACACTGCATCATTTGGAGGGGAGGAAATCTGTTCCTCACATGGCAGAAGAGTGAAAGAGTCAAAAGGGAGAACCCACTCCCCAAGGCCTTTTCATTAAAGCATTAAACCCACCCATGAGGTGGAGCTCTCAGGGACTGATCACCTCTTAAAGGTTCCACCTCTTGCTACTGTTACAATGGCAATTAAATTTCAACATGAGTTTTGTAGGGAACAAGCATTCAAACCACAGACACAGGTGAAAGACAGACATAGATGATTTATAAAGACAGAGATTGAAGTGAATGAGGAAGCATGTTTTTAAAAAAAGTTAACATTCAGGGAATGTAAAGGGAAAGAAATGAGAATTCTTTGTGCTGTATTTGTACTACTTCGTACATGTTACTACACTAGTCTGAAATTGTTTCACAATAAAAGATATACATTTTATATATTATATAATGTATGCATTATATATCATAATTATGTTACATATCATATAACATACATATATATAAACTATATATAATACATGCATTTTATGTAAATTATGTATTCACAAGCTCAGTTCAGTCTTAACTGAAAGCATATCTGTTCTGATAATAAAAGGTTACAGCCGGGCACGGTGGCTCACGCCTGTAATCCCAGCACTCTGGGAGGCAGAGGCGGGCGGATCATTAGAACTCAGCAGTTCGAGATCAGCCTGAGCAAGAGCGAGACCCTTGTGTCTATTAAAAAAATAGAAAGAAATTAGCTGGACAACTAAAAATATATAGATAAAAAAAATTAGCCGGGCATGATGGCGGATACCTGTAGTCCATGCTACTTGGGAGGCTGAGGCAGGAGGATCGCTTGAGCCCAGGAGTTTGAGGTTACTGTGAGCTAGGCTGACGCCACGGCACTCTAGGCCCAGCAAAAAGAGTGAGACTCTGTCTCCAAAAAAAAAAGGTGACACTATGATAGTTGTAAACCATGTGTCTTCTATTTGTTTCCCTCTTTTATTATCACTTCATGATAAAAAAAGTTTTATGATTCTATTGCAAAATAATCAGGTAATTATTAATTTTTTAAAAATGGCCACCTGATAGAACAAACTAGGACTAATCTGAAATTTGTTATAATTAATGCATACTCCTTAGCGTGGAACAAGAGAAAGTAGTATCTTTAACAGTATTGAATTGTCAGAGAAAAAATACTTTAACAAATTTCATGACTTTGAATATAAAGCTTAAGAAACTGGAACTACAAAGCCAGGAGAGAGGCAAGGGGCAGAAAGGAGGTGGCTTCCCGTCCAGTGAGGGGAGGCGACGTCTTTACAGATTACGGGCCTCGCAAGCAAACAATGGCTGCATTGACTGGGCTGCTGTATGCATACTTACAGTGCTTGTAATAGAGGATGATTACGGTTAATGACTCCAGTAATGTGCACTTTCAAACCAGCAGGACAATGTAATTTGTATCAAACCCATTCAGTATCTCTTAGGCATTTTGCCTGGTTTAATCTTAGCCCAGCGCTGGCTGCAGAGGGATTCTCTGGAAGCTTCACAGCTGGCTCAAATTAAAGATTTCATGGTCTCTCCCACCCCCAACCCTTCCAGTATATTCAGAAGTAAATAAAGCCGTCTGAGTCTTCTTATCAGTTGGATGGCTCAGGGCCTGTCGCAGCTTAACACGACAGTACGACAGTACGAAGATCTTCAGTCCTAAAAGTACTGGGTTTTAGTGTGTGGATGGGAAGCAGAACATCTGCCGGCACTGATGAGGTGCTAGCCAGCCACAGTTACACTTCTTGGTATAAGGAAACTGTTTTACATTTCAATATACTGTGAAACATAACATTCTGTGAGATTTCTCAAAAGACAAAAATAATTAGTTAATACAGAAATATGTCCCTTGTCCATTTCTCCAACTGCCAGAAGGAAATCCCTGGTAAACAAAATTGTTTGCGGAATAAATTCAGGAATAGATTCTATTTAGAAGCTGGTCTGTCCCCTTAAACCTTGTGCTAGTTAAATGTTTTAAATGAGAACTATTTTTTTTTTCCTTTTTAGCTATGTGGTTAAGAAGTATAAACCTGCCTTTCTTTATTTTTTTCTTTTTTGGTTTCTGTCATTTAAGAGGGGTGAGAGGAAGTTTCTATACACTTGTGCCTGTAATTTTCACAGACTCTCTTCACAAATACTGAAGCATGACAGAGTTGTGTACACAAATGAGATGGGAAAATATGTGAGAGGCCTAAGGCTCGAGATAATTACAATTCTGGGAAAAAAACAGCTATCATGTTCCACTCCTCAGTTCTATAACTGCAGTTTTTCTTTTTATGCAAGTCAATACAAATCACTGCATTTCATCAGTTCCAGAAGCAACGTTTCAGTGTAAACGAGAATTGCTGTCAATGATAATAAAAGGATGAGGTTGGAAAGTGAGGTTATGGTGGTCTTAGTGCTAGGTAAACGGCACAGCAAATGGTTGATATGTGCAAGGAACAATAATGTTTGGATGGCAAGTAGTTGTAAGCATCAGGGAAATGTGAACAGTTCAGCTGATTATTCTACCATAAAATTTTTCACACACAAGTCTTCTAAAAGGGCATGGTGGTGCATGCCTGTGTTCCCATCTACTTCAGAGGCTGAGGCAGGAGGATTGCTCAACCCCAGGAGTTTGCTGGACTGGTAGTAATACAGTTAATCTGTGTGATCTACAAAAGAAATATTTCTACCTCTCAAAACAAAACATTGAAAATATAATTTCCCTAGTACCTCTTCTAACAATCCCTTAATCTCCCTCCAGCATTCAATGACCAATCCATCTTTCTTATCTTTATGAGTATCAGTGGCCAATACTCTGGGTTAGTGCACAGTCTTGAATGTTAAAGACTACAAATTCCAGACTCCCTTGCAGCTAACACTCTGCATGTGACCAGAAATTTCCTAGCCTGTGCTTCCATACAGAAACTGGAAAAGGAAGGGCCTTTCACAAACCTGGTCATGGAGGCATTTTATTTTCCTTTTTTTTCCAGCTGTGGCACAGATCCTTGCTTTGTGGATGTTGACTAGCAAGCAGCAGCAGGATTTTTGCTGAAACAGCATGTCATGTAGCCAGGCATTGTTCTGGCTTCTTTGTTTCTGTGTGTATAATTTGTAAGTTGAAATGTCCTGTAATAAACCAATTTTGATTTAAACTAGTAAGAGTGGCTTGAATAGTAATCTGAATCATAAAAAAACTGATTAAAAATATATAAAATTGCAAAAGAAGTTTAATTCCATATGCTTGAATTCTGTTATTCATCTGAATGCTATATTTCATAATTAATTAAAATCAATGTTACCATCTCTCATTGGTGGAAGGGAGTAGACCTTCTTTGGTTTCTAAAATTTTTCCTTTTTGTTTTTTCCTGAAACCTTACCTGTGATTACCCCGTTGAATCACTCAGCTGTTATTTCAAGTATCCCTGGTCACAAGAACATTTGTGCCAGCAATTCCAAGTATGATATGATCAATTGGAGTGAGATATTTTTGAAAACATATGACTGAATCACAGGAGCAGCTCTGTCTCATTCAATTATCTGCTCTTCTGGGGACCAGTCAGCTTGAGAAATATTCAAATCGAAGTCATGCGCACTTTAATGATAGCTATTTGGGAGCTGGGTTTCTGTAGAATTACTCTGTATCTCAATACCTCTGTCTTGGCCAAGCTAATGTGAACTCCTTTAAACCAATGTAGCCCTGCTTTCTCCTCTAAAACAAGGAGAATGGAGCTTCTGTATTCCTGTTCTAGTTCTCCTTGGATCATTCTCTGTTTATCCCCCCTACTTCCATATTCCCTAAACTTGTCTTTTTAAAATTATCCCCTAAGAGCTGTCTCTTTCTATAAAGACTTATTTTAAATGGCATTACATATTTACATTTCTTTCCTCTAAAGTCTTTCAAATTTATAAAACTCTCAAGTTGCAAATAGCCCACCAAATACTGACCAAGGCTAGAAATATATTACGATGCATCATCTAAACATATTCTGTGCCAACCATTCCATGTTCAAAATCAGTCACCATGCATGTCAATTGGATATTTTGCTGAAACAGAGACAAAACACTACTGTCTTGCCTTTAATTGATCTTATGAAAAGTCATCTTCATTGATTTTGTGAAAAGTCATCATGAGATTTCAGATATGTAGCCACTTCCTACAGATTATGCCAGCCCTTTTCAAATATTCTTGAGTTATCATTAGAAGGCTTATCATTAACAAGGGATTATATTTTGACAATCTCTGGGATCAAAAGTGATTGCAATAGGTCAGAGGAAAGGCAGCCATCTTGGTCTTTTCATGATATATGCCATCCTGAGCCCTGGACATAAGGGAATTAAAATATTAATTACATTAATTAACATCATAATGTCCTGAAACTTTCCTCTAAAAAGAAAACATCATAAGAGTGAACTTTGATGATGTATGGGACTGAAGTATATACTGATACAAGAAGAGAGGTCAGACTAGCTAGATGAAACTTACGTTTCTCAAACATACAGAACTGGTACTATTTTATCCCCGATTTATAGAATGTTGTGGTTTTGTAAGAAGTTTTGATGACACACAATGATAGTAAATAAAACAGCAGGCACATGTAGTAAGACTTACTCAGAAATTTCTAATCTGCTGTCAGAAACACAATAAATATTTCACTCTTTATATTTTCTTTCCCAGATGTTTTTATTCCATAGAAAGAAAAAAGATCTTAAATAGCCAATAATTCTTTGGATATCTGCTTGCTTTTACTTTTTCAGATAGCAGTCTATTAAATAATCTCATTAAATATAGAACAAGACTAAATTGCAACATTTTTCTCATGGAAAATTATTCTTTTTGTCTAATGCCAGTTGGTAATCTTTCACTGCCTGACACTTTGAACAGGGCATTCTGCAAAAAGGCACTTTTAAATAGACACTTTGAGGCTGGCATTCAGTATATTATTTCAATGACTAGGGAAGAATAGAAAACTTTTCTTGTAAAAAATGTTTCTTTGTGGAAGAGTATATAGCTTGGCCTCGGATTTAATTTATCCATGTCATATATGTGCATTAGCATTGTACATATGCATTTTTTTCAGTTAGGTATTCATGTCAAATGCATTTAATGAAAGCTTTTTTTTAAAAAATATAAAGCTTTTGAAATTGATTTTTTCCCCTTGACCTAATTCAGACTCAGTAATGCATTTTATAGTGTGAGGAAGTGTTCCCAGCAGTTAGTTTTTTCAATATTAAGGAGGTTTGTCAACATCGAAATACAAGGAGATGTTGGATGATATGAGTTAGAAAACAGATTTTAACCTCTGCTTATGGAAATGGCAAAAAACCTTACTTTTCTTTTAACTTGTTTTCAAGAAAAATTTGTATATGGGAATTTTAAACTGTCTTGGACATAAATTTTATGGATGACAGTAGATAAATCAGAAACACATGGATTGTATTCTCCTTTATCCAAGAAAGGCTGAGAACTTACTGTCTAAGATGGTTGATGAAACTTTTGCTCTTGCAATTTGAAGACTGGTGTAATAAAGTGACAGAATCTCTGGAATGCTAAAATAATTGTTGATAAGGTGCATTAGTCAGGATTATCCAGAGAAACAGAACTAATAGTATGTGTGTATATACGTGTGTTTGTGTGTGTGTGTATATGTACATACATATAAATACAGAGAGAAACAGAGAGAGAGAGAAACAGAATAGATGGAGGGAGGGAGGCTGAGAGAGAGGGAGTGAGAGAGAGATGGAGGGAGGAGAGAGATTGTACAGAATTGTCTCATGTAATTATGGAGACTGGCAATCCCTAATCCACAGGACCGGCTGGCAGGTTGGAGACCCAGGGAAGAGTTGCTATTGCAGCTTGAGTCAAAAGGCAATCTGGCAACAGAATTCCCTCTTTTTTGGAAGACCTTAACCTTTTTCTTTTAAGTCCTTCAACTTAAAAGTTGAGGCCCACCCACCTTATGGAAGGTAAGGCAGATTGCTTTACTCAACGTCTACTGATTCAAATGTTAATCTCATCTAAAAATATCTTCACAGGGACATCTAGACTGGTGTTTGACCAGACATTTGGAAACTGTGGCCTAATCAAGTTGACACATAAAATTGCCCATCACATGTGGCCTTAGCAGTCTGTGCTCACCATGAATTTAAATCATTTCCCCAACCTCTTCAATTTGGATATCACTATCGGTCAAATTCAGACTAATGTGAGTATCCCATCATTTCTTCTTCTCAGCCCTTTTAAAATTATATCATTTTAATGCCCTTTTATTTCCAATACCCTGTTTCTCTATGTCTTTTTCATCTTCTCAGCTCTTGTACTCACAGCATACCAATGCATGTCAACTTTCTTGATTTAATTGCTTTTCATGGGAGGGGAAAGACACAATCCCATTATCCATTCAGTGACTTTGAGTACCTGGTACCAGTTGACCTCTATCCAATAGCAGGCACCCCACCCCCATTCTTTGCTTCCAGCCTCTTTAAGATTAATTTTTACATACATTCCTCTGTATGTGTGTGTGTTTTATTCCTCTTCAGAGAAAATGCATTTATTTTTCCAATCTAATATTTCTAAAGCAGAAGACAGAAATTTCCAAAGCTCAATGGAAGTAAAGTAATAATTACATATGTGAATATCAAAGCATTACAGAGCTAATTATTAGTCTTCCAAGCTGAGACAATTGTAGACAGAGGTAAAAACTCAGGAAACCAGGATGTAGGGGCTTAAAATAGTTACATGTTGTCATCATTCCAAGGACAGCTCCTCTGTAAAATAAGACAGATGTCCCTGCTCTTGCTCATTGTAGCAGGAACGTGTGTTGCTGTCTGAAAGAAGACACTGTGCTGGGAAGAAAGGACTTGCGTTGGTTCCCCAGTAAGTCTCAATGCCTCCATCCTGGGCAACATCAACTGATAATGCACCCCTTAAAGCAAATATTTAGGAAAATATTAGCTTTCATGTTTTAAGACAGCATATTCACTGCTTACTGTGCCTCAGAAAAAGCATCATAATGTCTGAATAGAATCTTCCCATTACAGAAAGTAACAGTCTTCTGCCTAGACGTGTTCCATGTGGAAACCAATAACAGCTGATCTTTTCTTAACCATGTTATATTTTTCAAACTACTGTTTCAAATGTTTTAACAACGCCACTAAAACCGCAGAGCAAAAGGAATACAGAGTTGTGAAGGTACATTCCTGGGCAAGTGGCCAGAGGGGCAACCGGGTAACCCCAGCCAGACATTTTTTGAAGACATGTGACATCATCTAAACCATCTATCCTCCCTTTCTTTGTGCTTTGCTCATTTTCTGGTCATTTCCTGACATTTATTACCTTGTCCTCCCTCACTGATCTACATTTAGCCCAAAGCCCTCTGAGCAGGTCCTCCAGGCTCTAGTAAAAATAATTTTTCCTTTACTCATGAGATGAACTTCACCCCTGGCTATGAGTTCATAATTCTGACGTGCAATTCCATTATCCAGGAATCAAGTTGCTATTTATTGATACCATCTGCGCAGTCCATTGTTCACATCTGAGGTCTTTCTTTCTCAAGTCCTAACTCTCGGGAAGACGATGTGATGACAGCACCATCTGTGCTCCCAAGTCTTTCATCTTCTGACCCAAGAAGGTACCATTCTCAAGGTGTTACTCATCTCAGTAGAGCCAGTAGGAGTGCTAGGTGGAGACCAGTATGACCGCGACATTCAGGAAAATGACACAAGCTCTGATGGCTGTCATCCTCATTCAGTCGTTTCAATTAAGTATGAATGGAGAAATCACCAAAGAACATTTCTAGTTTCTTTCTCCAAGGCCCAGGCTGTTTTGAAGTGCTTTGTTCCCTGGAATTCTTTCTGGAAGCTGTTTGTGAAAAATTACATCTTTCTTTCTTTCTTTTTTTTTTTGGACCTGGAGCCCAGTCTTTTAAAGCATTGATCTACTTAAACCAATATCTTTTCAATTCTTTCTTGATTTCTCATCTTGTTTTCCCCATACTGTCTACAAACTGTGTGATGTAAAGGATGGTAAATTGAGCTAGAATCCAGGTGTCTTGCTTTTAGTTTTAACACTGGAAATAACTCTGAAGTGCTAACCTATCCTTCGGACTGTATTTCCTCATCTGAAAAACCAGTGTAATGGACTGGTAATTATATAGCATCAGAGTGTCAGTTGGCTTTTAAGTAGGAATTTATCTTTTCTCTTTTATGTAAGTAAGATATAAAATGACATTTGGAAAAATGTTCACTGAGTTTTAAAAAGAAAACAAACTGTTTTTGGTTTACTTTGTCTTTTTAAGAACGACAGCATTTTGCTATGATGTTAACCTAAATTGTATGTTCCCCATAAACACTTAGAAGTTATAATAATGTTATTCATTTAAAACTCTTCAAGAGCTACCATGTGGGTGATATTTAAAGATCATTGTTCTGAAGCAATAACATAGAATGAGTTACTGAGCTATCAACAGCCTGCAATGGTGACAAACGTAATTGTATATAAATGTTTTATATGATGCACAGGCCTGAGCATTTGATGAGTACATGCCATTAAATCCAAATTTATTTATCATTGCTATTCTGTGCAAGGATTTCATATAAATTAAATCTTTCCTTTCCATGAGATTTTCATCATGAATATATTTCATTTATAGAAAGTCTTATTAATTTAATAGGCTTGTGGTTTTACTATTTTCCTTATTAAAGAAATTTACCATTTCCTCCTCATTATAATAATACTTTAATTCAGAAATTGTTATATAAAGGATTTGAAATGGTGACAGACTTCCTCGCAATATTTTGCTTTGTACAATACAGGCTTGCTTTCTTTAAGAATTGTATAGTAAAAACACAATGACTTTTAGATACCACACATTTGCCTAGGATAGAATTTACTTTGTTTTCTTTTATTACATACTTTTTGAATGTGTAATATATTCCAGGCACCCTCATAGGCACTAGAAATACAAAGAAACAAAGGTATAATTCCTTCCCCTTTTTAACTCACTATTTAGTGCAGGAGAAAGATTTATCAGGGCAGATGGTAGAGCATTCATACCTACCTCTGATCTTTTCAGATCCCAGCATGCAAATAATATAAAGGTAAAGAAATAAATTCACAACTAAGAGTATGGGTGGGGGGCCTATCAGTGAATGTCAATTTTTAACACATTTCTCTCAGACAAAAAGAGATGGATGGATGAACCATTAATCAAAGAACAGAAAGACACAATCCAGAACACTTGCAGTGGAAGTCGTAGCTGATGAAAAACAGACTTCTCCAACAGAACTCCCAAAGAGGCTGCAGACTAAAAGATGGCAGATGGGTTGATGAGTGGTAGGAAATAATAGGTTGAAGAACACAATGATTAATGGAGGACTCGTATGATAAAAGTAAATCACCCACATCTCTTTCTGCAACTCTTCATGCTCAGTTCTCAACAAGGAGGCACTTTCCCCGAGGCATACATACCAATTTGACAAAGCTATCTGAGAAAAATAAGGGGGCTTAGTTTAAGTAATGAAAACCCAGAGTGAAAGCTTCCTTGTCCCGTTATGTCCAGCACAAGAGCCACCTCCCTGATTTCTCAGGCTCTCCATCAGTGTTCTTAGTCCCTTATTACTAAGCATAGATTGGCTACCATGCCTCAGCTGAGGTTCATGAAGGTACTGCAACATGAAAGAGAATGATAAAGACAAACTAGTAAAAAATAACATTGATGAAATAAGAATAATATAGGACAGGAAAATAATTTTTAAAAATCTCCTCCGGTGAATATGAGTAGTATTTGGCAA